>APFE030454187.1:253232-318496 GCA_000404065.3 Pinus taeda | reverse complement strand
AGCAACAAAACAAGCCTTATACTTTTCCGTACTTCCATCTGTTGTATGCTTTATCTTGTAAGGCAATTTAGAGGTGACAACTATCTTGTCCTAGGGTCTGGGAACCACTTCCCAGACATCATTCTTCATAATAGACTCATATTCTTTGGTCATAGCATCCTTCCATACTTGATGCTTGACGACTTTTGAGAATGATGAAGGCTCATTTTGTATGATTGTGCTCATGATGGTCAGGTATCCTTGATACCTGTTAGGTTTCTTACTTTCATGGAAGGTTCCTTGAGGTGCAGTGTGTCCTTCAGCATCATCGAGTAGCCCCCTAAGCTAAGAGGGCCTCTTTCTAGAAGAGGAAGGCTCAGGTGGATCAATAGGATCTATGGGTTCTTCCACATCAGGCATTGTTTCATCATCTTTTTCTTTCGGTTCCCTGGTGTCGGCTTCTTGGGAGCTACTCAAAGTTAGAAGATTGTCCACCTTGGTGAGAGCTATATCTTCATCAAAGGTTACATCATGACTAATCACGACTTCCCTTTGACTAGCTACATAGATTCTATAGCCCTTAGTATTTTCACCATAGCCCACAAAGATTCCTTTCTTTCCAGATGCACCCAGTTTATTCCTTTTCTCTTTTAGCACATGAAAATATGCAAGGCTTCCAAAAATTCTAAAATGAGATACATCAGGTTTCTTACTAGTGAACATTTCTTTAGGAGTCTTGCAACCCAATGCTTGATGAGGGCATCGATTTTGTATGTATACGAAAGTGTTTGTAGGTTCGGCCAATAGAAACTTTTGAAGTATTTGATCATGGAGCTTGGCATAGACAACTTCCACAATCGTACAATTCTTCCTTTCCACCACACCATTCTGTTCAGGAGTATGTGGTGTAGTAGTCTCCCTCTTCATGCCAGCCTCTTTACAAAAGTCATGAAACTTGTTAGATTCACATTCAGTTCCATTATCAGTCCTTAAGATCTTGATCTTCTTTTTGGTTTGATTCTCGATCAAGGCTTGAGATGTGTCACAGGACATGACACCTAGCGGAATTCCTTCGACCTGATATAATGAATTGACTCAAACCCCAAGAGTGAAGGCATCTTTAATATTGTTTTTCCATGCACATACCTTGCCATTGATGAACTGCACCTTGTAGCCTTTCTCTTCCATTGTCGAAATGGACACCGGGTTCTTTTTAAGATTAGGTACATATAATACATCCGGTAAGTGGATTGTATTATGTTGATTCAATTTAAGAGAGACATTGCCTACACCTTTCATGAGATATTTCATATTATCTCTAAGGACAATTTCTAGGTTACTTTCTTTCTCTATCAGATTATGGAGAACTTCTTTGTAACCAGTGAAGTGCCTTGAGGCACCACTATCAATAAGCCAATTTCCTAGTGAGTCCAGAGGAGCAGAGGTAGATAAAACAGTTGGTAGATAATATCTGATTATTGTCAATAGTGTTAGATTCATACCTGGAATTTCTAGCCTTCTTGAATGGTTGTCCTATTCCTTGATTTCCAGCACTCTTTTTACCTCTGCTATTAGATTCGCCATTCCTTTGATTGCCATGAGAGGGATTTTGATCATTGTCCCAGTGTGAGTCCCTTTTATCAGGGCACTTCCTTGCATAGTGACATGCTTTATTGCAAATGTAACATCATCCTTTTCTTCCACTCTTAGGTCCAGCCATTCTTTTTTATTTAGTCCCAAAATTATTTCTTTCCTTAGCATGAGAAGAAAAGGCAGTAGGAGGACGTTTAGCCATGGACATTTCTTTCTCTTCTATCCTTATTTCTTCTTGAATGGATCTTGCCATTAATTCCTCGAAACCAGGAATTACGTTATTGTTGAGAAGAGTGGTCCTGAACACATACCTTTCGGATGGTAATCCTCCAAGAGTCATGAGTGCCATTTCCCTATCAGTAATAGTTTCACCAATAGATAATAGATCGTTCTTGATGTCGGTGATTCTTAAGAAATATGCTTGAATACTCTCATATTTCCCCTTCTTAATTTCCCTTAGCTTATTTCTAAGAAACAAGACTTGATTTGCATCATTAACTTTAAATAAACTCACCAGTCTATCATAGATTTCCTTGGAGGTGTTCAGGTCAGAGATGTAGGTCACCAAGCACTTGTCGATAGAGTCTCAGATGATCTTCTTTGTTTTGACTTCACCAGTTTTCCATTTGTTCCTGGCAACAGCGGGTGCGTTTGATGGAGGCTCAACAATATTACCTCTCACATGGTCCAACACTCCTTGATCTTCTAAGGTTAGATCAAGAGACATCTTCCATTCATGATAGTCAACCTTCTCACAGAGCTTGTATTCGGCAGGGAAGAGTGTTGAGGACCCCATAGTTCTTTTAGGATAGCCTTGCCAGTCTTCTCTTCAGTGATTGCTATTGCTCTTGCTCAGGCTTTGTCATCACCTCAGCTTTGATATCATGTTAAGTTGGTATGTTCTATGCTTAGAGCAATTTACTTCCTTTTATCATTATTATCTACAGATTAGCAATCACATGTACATTAAGTAAAGTGCAGATAGAACATTAAACGATCGACAAAAAACAAGCCAAGACAAAAGACACAAGATGTGGCGCCTAGCCAAGGAAAAACCCCAATATGGGGAAACCCTTTTATCAAATCTTATTTTATCTTCAATAATTCAGTAGAGAGAAATATTACATAAATCTGATTTACATCAGTAGCAGCAAACCCTAGATCAAAAAAATATCTTGCAAACTGACCCTCGGATTGGCTTGATTCCTTCACCAAAAAATGCGGCCATTTGAGGAGAGTTAGTTCCACATACAACGTAGCTCTTAGAGAGAGAAAGATGGTCAATTTTGGTCAAACTTCCGATCTGTAGTTGCAGCCCTAAATCTACATCCTTCCTTCCACACATGTGAGAGAAGAGTCCCTTTCTACATAGTAGGAGAAGAGCCTCTTTTCTACGCAGGAGAGAGAGAGGGGTGTGATGAGATGAGTGTGTATAAATGAGGAGAGGACCTCCTGTATTTATATAGAAACGTTGATGATGAATAGATGTGATTGTTGAGCTTCTGAGCCTACATGAGTTGCTGGTTGGCTTGATAATTATTCCATAATCAAAGTAAATTCACATCTCCATAACTACTTATCGGAATCATATGATCTTTAGATAAATCCTACACCTCTCGACAAGAGGAATCTAATAAAAATATTATCATCCATGAATAAGATTACCTACATGGAGTTTTTCCCTATTTGCCAATTTTAACAGGTGGGCACGTGAAAACTAGTTTTACGAAGTTTACAGAAGTTTACTCTGCAACCCAGTAATGCGTAGATGCAGTAAGTTTGTTTTGTTTTTCACTTGGAGTTGCAACCTCCATTTATCACACGAATGTAATTTATTTATGTTTTGACATATAATATAAAGTGTGGTTAGTGGCATTATGGTTTTAATCTTACAAAAGTAAATTTCTGCAACCTCTTTTATTTTACTCTGTTTTCCCATGAGTGAACTCTGTGTCTTAATTAAGTTCTTGTGTAGTTGCGATATCCTCACCGTAACCCAAGACTTACCTTTCTACAATTAAAGTTGACTTTTCCTACTTTTCCACAACCTATTTTTGAGTTTCTTTGCCCTCGTAATTTTTTTCTAACAATCAAGGGAAGTTCATGAGGTAAACATTTATCAACTGTCTATTAATTTGTATAAAGTAGAATTTCGTCTAGAGTTCCTATATTCCTATGGTTTTTCAACTAGTTATTATCGGTCTGCCAAATTGATGTTGAACATCCGCCAAGCAATCACTCTTTATATGATTCGTATTCTGTGGTTTTATCTAATTCATATTGCTTAATGGTGAACCCAGGGAAAAGTTAGAACAGGATCTGCAACTTTTTTGATTGTGGGATTTCTGAACTATATTTAGCATTCATTGTTAATTTTATTGTTTTATCCATAACTTCTTCAATGTAGTTCTTTGGATTTGTCACTGAGTGCAGGGCTAACGATCTATTCATTGAATCTAGGCATTCACAGTAGCTATATTTGCTGATGCTTTTCTCCATGGTTTGTGGGGTGATGTTGGTGTTGTACAATGTGCTTTTATGGCATCGGTGGTATATATTAATTATGGAGAACAACAATGACTGGCTTCAAAATATTTTGGCTAGTAATTATATTTCCCTTTTGATGATTATTGACATTTGTGTAAATTGCAATGTTGCTACTAACAGGTAACTGAACTACCATTTTTTGCTTCAAAAGTAAGACTGGGTTGTACTTGTAATGAAGAAGTTTAACCCTTGGGACCATGTGAAAGGCTAGTGAAAACTAACTGTGGGAATGAATTTATATGCAAGAATTGTTACACCTAAATATATTTTTGACATTTCAATTTGGAGAAGAATCTTATTTTGGTATATGTTTGTCTTGGTAGATCTGGGTTGGAGAAGTTGAAAAAGGAACTACTAGCAAGCATTCAATGTAATATCCAAAACGGAAAAATATCAATAGTTCTGGGACATTATAATGTTCTACTTAAAATGCCTATAACCAAAAACATTGAACATAAAGGGATTTGAAAAATGCAGTCACTTATTCTATTACTAATTGCAAAAATATTACATGCCAATATAATTAATAGTGAATCCCTTTCCAATGACATGCACATCTGCTCATTAGACCATTATACTAAACGTTGAAGCACACTTGTGAACCCTAGATGGATCCACTAGACATATATCACCATTGGGTTTTTGTCTGAAGATCATGCTGGAACTGACCATGCCCAGTTCTCAACAAATTCACAATAAAATAGGGAAATTGAGGATGATCTAAATGCCTTGCTCCTCTCCTCTTTTATATGCTTGATGGACTCTATACAAGCCTTTAATTTATTATTTTTCTCTAGAAAAGAAGGAAAATACCATGGGCAAACACCATGGTCAAATACCATGGGAAATATCATCCATATTGACCACATAAAAAAAGTATTAAAAATCCTCTTGCCCCAAGATTGGTTTCCTTCCAACAATTCACATATGTCTACCAATTTCATTGTTCACAGCAATAGAGTACCAATACCAGGGTCCCATATGAATTATTGAACCATCACAACATGCCACTGTATCACCCAATCAAGGACATATATCTCGATGCTTGGATCCCGTATGAACCTCTGAATCAATTGTTCACCAATAGATCAATTGTCATGTGAACTACCACCTAGATCCCAATCCCAATATAATTGTTGACTTAACTCGTCATCAAGAAATCCTCTTGGATCCTAATGCCGCCAAACTTCTTGGCCCTTGCACCTTGGCTCTAATTGTATTATGTCCCTGGCTAAGAATTTCCTCCCAAGAATCATCTCATCAATCAGTCTCCAAATCATAAATCCTTCTTTTTACATACTCATACGAGGAACAATCTCACCATGTTGATGATGTGCTTCTCTGATTCTAATTGGGATGCTCCTAAGTACTGGAAAATGCAAAGTGGTAGCTATTAATTCAATTTTTCTTAACCTTAACACTTATGAATTTTATTCCTCTTCTTATGTTTATTTATTAGATCTTTTTCATCAAACAAATATCAAGATAAAAATAGTAAATACAATCGACTAGCATTTTGGGGGAACGTCCCCCCACCACCCCACGATCCTTCTCCCAATTCACGCTCCAGGCGGGAGCGACTCTGGAGTGGTTTGAGAGCGCACTCCAAAAACAAAAAATGTGCCCTAGTTTTTCGGGAGCATTTAATCTTTTCTGCAATAATATTCCAAATGCAATTTTCTTTCAAAGAAACAAATAAGTTTTGAGTGGGGCAACCTAATGATAAAGCCTATGGCCCTAGTGTTGATATGCGATTCATGGTAATGTTAAATTCTTAAAGTAAAAGGATGAAAATGAAGATTAGTGAGAATGTCACTTTCATCATTTTACTTAAATTTTAACATTACCATAAAATGACTAAGGATGTTTTAGTGTGGTTCCAACCTCATTGGATTTCATATGGAGAAAGTAGAATTTTAGATTTCATTCAAAATCCAGCAGAGTTATTAGTTTTTTAGTATTTTAGGATTGGGGGGATTGCATTGTTTCCATTGGATTTTGTCATGTATTAGGGTATGGAACTCGTATTTAATCAAGAGCACCAATCCCTCTATGTACCTTGATGTTAGTGACATTAGTTGTTGAACTCCTCTATCATGACCCTCCTAAAAATGTACATATCACTCAAACAAAATCTTGACTTGAAATGCTATGCTTTTTCTATCTTATGTTAATGCTTAAAGGGTGATATTAATGACAAATATCCCTATATAGATCCAGAGGTAATGACAAAGATACCTATGGATATTAATGATTAGAGGGTGATATTAATGACAAAGACCCTGATTTTCCAACAACACTAAAAGATTAGACATTTCTAGTGACAACAAGAGGCCCAAGCATTAGCAATAGATAATCGATTTACTTGTCTTTTCTAGTTTCTTGTAGTTTTTATAACTATTGAAGCTTTCATATTTATTATGATATTTTTTGTAAACAATATATGACAATTTAAGTTTGAAGTTGGCAATTATAACTCATTAGTAATGAATTATGAATATGATGCTTCATGAAAGTTGAAAGTTGTTTCATTTTATAACATTTCATTTCATGTTAGATATTATTTGTTCTAATGGTTACACTTAGCTTACAAGTACAACTTTGGTGATCAATGATGATAAATGTTATATATTGAATTTTGAAAGCTTGAAACTTTAAGATTGATGAATCATAAGACTTAATATGTTGTATGTTACTATGTTACTAACTTGTGGACGTGGTTGATGAAGATTATAACTTCTAGATAATTGTTGTTATATGGTTAAATCTATGTTTTTTTTATGCTTTTTATATCTAATTCACTGTTCTACATGATTTTTTTGAAATATATGCATCAAATTATAAAAATATATATATTATATAAAAAACGCTCTCAGAATCGCTCCCAAACTGGGAGTTTCTGAAAATGTCGCTCCCGCTCCCTATTTTCGCTCTCGCTCCCAAGTAACCTTCCAATGGACATAGATATTAGGCTCCAGGCGAGGGAAAAACCCCTCCAAGGGGAAAACTCAGAAAAAATCTCCTCTTCTTATAGAATCTGCATCAAATGAGACAACAAGAACCCAAACCCTAGACCAAGTCCTCGTCCAAGTACCTAGTTGTTGATTTTTGGTAGCTTGGGAGGCACTCCAAGCCTTGGAGTTTAGGGTTTGGAGGTTGAAGCACCACAATAGGGCATTGTGGGCTTGGAACCCAAGATGTGGGCTTTGCACCCCAAGCATGTAGGTGTGAATCCATGAAGAGTTTTGGACATGTGATGATTTTAGGTGATAGAGGATCTTGAGAGCAACAAAGAGCATAAAAAATCACTCAAATCTGGCTTATAGAACATGAGATATGAATTTTTGAAGATAGTTGGTGGGTTTTGTGGCACCTAGAGTAGGTCAGCCTAGTGTTTTTGTGTGCCACGAGGCATGTTGGAGACACCACACGAGTTAGTATAAATGAGAGAATTGTGAGTTATTTTCTCACCATCCTTGTGCATCCATTCTTGCGATAATACATCTCTGTGGCAATGAGGTTGGTTGGAGGACACGGCGTGGAAGAGAAGGATGTTCTGAGCACGTCTATCTTTTGTTGTAGGTCCACGTTGTCATAGAGGCTAACTGCAGGCTTCAAGGAAGAGCTGGAGTGTTTGGGTGTCCTGGTGGGCCACAAATACATGGAGTCTTTCTCAAGCAGCTCGCAGGCCAAATCTAGCTGGATAGGGGGCCAAGAGGGTAAGCAGCAACCCAGGTAAGCTGCATACCTATTTTGGTGAAGGTAGGTGGGCATGGAGGCTTGTTTGGGGGATAGATTAAGCCTAGAATTATAGGAAAAAGTGGACAAATTTTCTTGGAGGGAGAGCATAATTGTAGAAGGTTTTTTGGATAAGTTTTTAAGGGCTCTAGTAGTGTGCCACATCCCCTAACTAGGAGCAGCAAGCAACAATAATATACTCCAACACTTGTGATCATAAGGCATGGGTAGATATGATGTATTCATGTAGTTTTGGATACTAGTTGGATGGTATTCCATGGATGGATAGAGATTGGTCATCTTGAGGAAGGTTGGAGGGCAGTGTCAAAGTGCTCATGTTGGAGTCCTATGTGTAACACTATGATGGGCAAAAGTTGTTGCTAGGAGTGGTAGTTTGGGAGCTTAGGTTTGGCCAACTAGAGAAGTAGATTGTTGGAGCCCGTGTTCATCATTGAAGAAGCTACATTTGGAAGTGATAGGTGGAAGCCCTTGTGCCCTATGTTACTCTTCATTGGAGCAGCGCAGGAAGACTATTGTGGGAAGAAGACCCTGAGTAGCTGAGGAGCAGTAGTGGGCAGTTGCGAGTTATCAACAAATAGAGTTTTGAACAACTTAACAAGAGTCTATATGTGTTGATGCATTGATGGAAAAATTATCAACATGAAAAGTAGATTGGATAGCCGAGATTCAGTGGTCAGATGGACTTGGAGCATTAATAGAGAAAGTTGTTGTAGATTGGGAGCAAAAGGCCCACAAGTGTACCTGATATAACAAAGAAGTTTTTATTGTCGACTACATCATTTATACCATAAAATTATCTTGTATTTTTATTCTTGTACCATTGGATATTTGAGGACCATTATCCGTGGTACGCAATCGCTAGAGTATCATATTATTTAGTTGAATTAATATAATGAAGATTAGGTTATTGAACAATATTGTGTAAAAGGCTGTGTCTATTTTTGTCACTAGTACATTTACTGTTGTTTATATTTTTGTTTGCAAAGTAGCTTCATTCTGATTCTTGGTTTGGTAACGTTAGTGATATAAGATTATATATTAGACACTAGGATCATAGAAAATCAACACTCATCATCCATTGCAATAAAAACAGATAACCACAACTCAATCCTACATCAATCCACAATTTTGACCACAACTTCAACCATGCAACTTCATCTTTGTAGTAGTTGCAGAAATCTTAATTCAGCTTCCTCAGGAGATCTTTCTTTTAGTATAACAAACATTCCCAAGGTCAACTTTCCCTATTGCAACTTAGAACTACAATTTAACCTTCCTAGAAGCCACAAAACCCTAATTCTTTGCACGTGTAAAAGAGATAGAGCCCAAAAACAAGTTTTCTTCCTTCTTTTCTTCTTCTAGACTTTCGCTCTTCTTGTCTTCTTTCTTCCCAACTACATATCAAACTTCTTTTCTTGAGATCAAACTTGTGAGTGAGTGCCAAATCAGGTCGAATTTGCTTCTTTATATAGCCTTTCGAAGGGGTCAAATTGTCTCCTTTAGGGCAGGGCCACCTTGTACTTTGGAAGTTTCCAAGACTTTCTAGACTAAAAAAAACAATATTTTAGAAGATATATTTTTCTTGGAAGTGTCTTATAAACATGATGTTTACTCTCTTGATTCATGACAATAAATCCTATGACCTAACAAACCCTAGGAACATGAAGAACATGATTTTACCTAGAAGACCACCAATAAAGGGCATGAAACCCATGCTTTAAAATAATATATTTCTTTTCTTCTTTTGCTTGTTACATAAGACACGTATTGAAATGAGTACAACAACAATCATGAAGACTGAAACTAGTTCATCTTCAACACTCCCTCTTAACTAGGGAGGTATTCATAGTTGTATAACTAGTACAACATCATTCTCAAATTGAAGAGTTTTCATAAGAAGAGTCTGATTGATAAGCCAATTGCAAGCATCAACATTATGACCAACACTATTTTTTGAGGCCTAACTAGACAAACTCCTCTTCATTCAAGAGCATTATGCTGGGAGGATTTAAATGTGATACCACACTATATCTACAAGGCACATACCCCATCCAGATGTTCACAAGGTATGTCATTTTATGACTATTCTTATGTTGGATTCTTATCCCTTAATCCTCAAGGAATATTGGTCCTCTTCGACCACTCTTATCTTGGATACTTGTCTTATCCTCAAAGAGTGTTGGCACCTTTACTTTCTTGGATGCTCTATCATCAAGGAAACCACAAATGCTCATATGATCTTGTACCATTCTTTCTCCAAGACCTTCACTTAGAATTACAGTTGTTAGTCTTCGTAAAGTGCATGACACATGAAGAAGAGAATGCACACGTGATGTCCATCATCACTCCCTCTCAACCAGAGAGGATATCCCTATTCTCCTTTTTTATTAAGGAATAGATCCTTGCTCCTATTCAAGGAGAATCCTTTACTCCCTCTCAAAATCACAGGATATTCCATATTTCCTTTCAATTTGGGAAGTCAACACCACAAGCCTTATCAGTTGTCTCCATAAGAGTATCAACTACTTGTTCTTTAGAGCTGCATGGCTCCCTCTTTCCTCTACATCTCTTGTATCGAGCTTACTTCCTTCCAAGGTATCATGGAGCCATCTTCATTCTTCAATCCCGTGACAGGATCCAAGTCATCTATCTTTTACATCACTTTCATATTGTCATCACCAATGACGGCATTATATTGATCCTTTCCAAACTTCTAGCTGATCATAACTTCCTCACGAAAGTAATATTCTTATTGTTGTATGGACTTAACCTTCAGGTTATCTGCTCGCACTTGTCACCTCTTAACCCTATGATGAAAGACATATTGACTTCATGATTGCTAGGTATCATATGATGAGAGTGCCTCAAAATTCATCATGTATTCCTGTAATATCCTTCCAGGTAACAAAACAATATGTTAGACAAATAACCAATAACAAAAATATTAGACTTACCTCATCATGATGACCTTCTCATCCAAGCACCAACTTCCTCATGGTTCATCTCCACTTGAATCTTCATTCATGCATTGGAGTGCCCAAGAATCGAACTTGATTACCAAGTCAGAACTTTCTTCCGGAGATTACACTGGATGCTAATAATTATTCTACATAATCTAGAGAAAAATCTTAATTCGTTATTCATACTTGAGTAAGTCAAATTATTCTCTTTAAACATCACATAATCATGCTAAGCATATTACAAGGTTCAATACATATTATCCAGGAGTTACTTTCAATATGCATTCCTATGCTCTTATTCCATCATCTAGGTATATGACCTAGAACGAGCCTGCAACCTGACCAATTGCATTCCTACATCCCTTAAGAGTATTATTTCCATGTTATATGGAATGTGTACTAACCTTAGCATAATGCTTCTTCCAAGAACCTTCCAAGATGATGGCTCTAACAGGATCATGATGATCCACCTTAGCAAAATGACTGCCTCTAACATAATGCTAGATAATACTTGGATGAATATTATGCAAAAGTGTTCTCAATCTTCTCAATTTTTGAAAGAGTAGATGATTCCTACAAAGCAACTCAAAGCTTCTATCCTATGCTTCTATCTATGATGCCATATAAAACGAAAACTTTTCTAGATTAAACAATACTGCATCCTATCCTAAAGGAAAGACCAATTTCACAAAGAACCTGACAGAGAGGATGCCTTCATTAATAGTAAATATCTTTGACATATTCTTTCGTCAGCTTCCTTAGGTTCTCCCATTTCTTCGGCTATGTAAGCTTTGCTTCTTTACTTTCTTTTGTTATTCTTCTTGTTTGGGTAGTCCATCTTAAAGTGCCCATATTCATTGCATCCAAAGAATTGGACCTTGGACATATTTGAATTCTTCTTGGACTTTCCATACTTTCCCTTCTCCAGCTTCTTGATTTTAGCATTGAAGGCTTGAGATTGTTCATATAATTTAATGTCATCCTTTTCCTTCATTGTAGTCTCTTCCAAAATGCATCGAGCCCACAAGTCATCAAAAGGAGGTGAGTCTTTCTTAGAGGAGATGCTTGTTGCAAAATTGCTCCATTATGGTGGCAAAGCATTTAGTACACATATGGTCATTTCAGAGTCCAAAATTCTCTCCCCAAGCCCCTGCAACTAATTTCTTATTTGAGAAATCTTCACTAGAAAGGAGGCCATATCCTCATCCTTCGATTTCTTCATCTTATATAGTTTATTCCTCAAAGTCATCTTTCACCCCGATGTACTTATAGACTACAAATTTAGTAGCTTGTCATACATAGCTTTAGAAGTCTTCAAATTAGCAACAAACAGAACAAGTTGATCCTTAATGGACTCAACAATGATCCTTTGTGTCCTTACTCCCCCCTTCTTGTATTTTACTGGTTCTTGAGTCTTGTATTTGCTGGGTTCATTAATTTCACCAAGAACATATTCCATTACTTCATGTCTTGTAAGTGCTAAGTCAATCCTTTTCTTCCATGCTAGGAAATATTCTTAGCCAACGAGCTGATTGCTTTCCTTGCATAAAGAAACCATATGACCTATAGTTTCAGACATAGAGATACTTACTTCAATCAAAATTCTTCCCTTTCCTAATGATGTCTTCAACTATCTCGAGGCTCTCACGATCTTCAGAGAGACTTCAATGATGTCCTAGAAAAATGTCTTCAAGGATCCCCTTAGAAACAAATTCAAAGAGTAATGACTAATACCAAAACCTTTTGATGCTTTCTTTCAAGGATTTCTTCTAATGAGCCTTTGAATAGATTTCCTCCAATGTGAGATCAACAACCTTCTTGAAATCTTTCCTCTTCAGGCCCTCCTTTGATGAGAGCTTGATGTAGTAACCCTTCTTCTCGATCAATAGGTATTCTTTTTCTTTCCTTGTGTCCTTCTACAAATGATTCCCCTTGACAAGCAAACACTTCTTATGTCCACAAGATGATCTTCTCGCCTTCTCTTGTTCACCTTAACTATGATACCACGTTGGAAAATACAATGTGGTAGCTATTAATTCAATTTTTCTTAAACTTAAACTTGCTTGTGAACTTTATCATTCTTCTTATGTTTTTTTATTAGATCTTTTTCATCAAACAAATACCAAGAGAAAAACAGTAAACACAGTGGACACAAGTATTAGGCTCCAAACTAGGGAGAAACCACTATAAGGGGAAAACCCAAAAAACCCCTTTTCTTATAGAATCTGCTTCAAATGAGACAACAAAGACCCAAACCCTAAATAGTCCTCCTCAAAGTATTTAGTTGTCCCTTCCAAAAGAATCAGATAACCACAACTCAATCCTGCATCAATCTACAATTTTTACCACAAGTTTAATCCTTCAACTTCGGCCCTGTAGCTACTGCAAAAACCCTAAGAGCAAGATAGATCTTCCCAAGGTCAATGATGTCAAAAAAAATATTTCCTCTCATAGCAACTTGATATTGCAACTTGGACCAACAAATTTTGCTTTCTTGGAAGCTGTACAAACCTTAATTCTTCGCACGTGTGAGAGAGATAGAGCACCAAAACAAGTTTTCTTCCATCTTTTCTTCTTCTAGACCTTCACTCTTCTTGTCTTCCTAGTTACAAGTCAAACTTCCTTTACTGAGATCGAACTTGTGAGTGAGTGAGTGGAAAATGAGGTCAAATCTACTCCTTTATATAACCTTTTCAAAGGGTCCAATTCCCTCCTTTAGGCTGACTTGAAGCTAGCAACACCAACTTGTACTTTGGAAGTTTCCAAGACTTTATAGACTCAAAGAATTCTTTTACAAGATATATTTTTCCTAGGAAGGTCTTATAAACATGATGTTTACTCTCTTGACTCGTGCCAATAAATCCTATGACCTAACAAACCCTAGAAGCATGAAGAACATGCTTTTACCTAGAAGACCGTCAATAAAGAACATGAAACCCAACTTTAAAATAATAACTTTTTCTTTTCTTCTTTTGTTTGTTACATAAGATACATATTGAAATGAGTACAACAAAAATTATGAATATGGAAACTAGTTACATTTCCAAGACTGAGTTGGTGAATCATTGCTTGGTCTTGGCCCACTTGTAAAACCGATATGGAGGGCTCCCATAAGATCCATTTGGAAAATTGCCCCTTTTACCTACAATGCACAAAGGTGTGTTGATAGAGTTGTAAGATCTATCGATGTATCCCTAAAGAGGGTTGCTCGGTGACTCCCAAGTATATTCATCTTGTTGACTTGTGAGGGATTTCAGTCATTCCTCAACACTAGATAGCTTGGCTATTGACTCGACACATTATCTTATGAGTTCCTCAATTTTTCCATCCTTCTGTAAGATAGTGCCTCAGATTGGTCAGATTCTTTGCTTCAACTTCATAAGATTTGTCTTGAAATGCTTAATCTTTTCTTGGAAGTCCTCTCCTAGCAATTCTAGTGCCCTGCTGAATGTCTCTGTATCAGTCTGCACCAGATTGCCAACTTGAGTCTTTGACCGACTTTATGGAAATGGCTCATCCTACACACTATGTTTGTTATGCTCCACCTCATGTTCATGCTCATCATGTCGGTTCAGTACTACTATCTCGTCACTCAAGTCTCCTTGAATGTCTTCTCCCTGACCTTCTCCACTTGCGGAGACAATTTGTTGTTCATCCTCTTTGGTTGTCAAACATGGATGCACTGGTACACTTGTCTGCTCATATTCTTCGTGAATGTTCTCCTGAAATCTATGAAATTATTTGTATAAGAGTCTACCTCATCAATATCGTTAGGAAAAATTTCCTCCTTCCCTTCTCCATGCACTTATAAGTGCATGTCATGCTGGCTAATTATTATCGGCTTCTCCTGCAATTCTCTCTGAATAACATCATGTTGTTGCTCACCATCTAGACTTGACTACTTAGATTCTTCACGTGTGCTTTCCTAAATATCAATGGAACCAACTATCGAAGGATCCTCATGATTAGAAGGAATCTCCACTTATTCTACCCTTGTTGCTTCCCTCCTATTACTTGGTCATCAATGGTTAGGTGCCCAAGGTCCCTTGCAGATAAAGCATAGTCCTTTCCTTCTTAGATCATTCTTGCTACTGGTTTTACTCCCTTTGTTCTTGCTTCCTCCATGAATCCTCGTCAGCTCCTTCTTGGTTAACTCACTTTTGAGCAATTTTATCTTTTGCTTGACAAATTTCACAACTAGATCATAGGCAACTGGTGATACAGTTAGTTTCTTTCTCCAAATGGCCAACAATTTGGATGTTAGTGTTTTGCAGATGTCAACATCTCTACCTAAGAACAGGGACACAATCTTCTGGATGCTTATTTTGACATTGTTTGGATGAACTGTTGTAATGCTAGTGCAAAAGCACTGGAGCATCTTAAGAATTAAATCGTTACATTTCAGGTTTAGCATGAATGTGCCAAAGATGAACTATGCCATGAGTTCTAAAATTTTGCGCCTCTTCTCAAACATAGGAAGCATGATGTTGTCCAACCCTTAAAGGGTTTCTACCATTAACCATAATATCTTCCTCATGATATCGTTATTGTAAGGTGGTAGCGGCAATGTAACATCTTTCATCTTACTGAGACAGGAGGTGACTATGAGCCTACACTCTTCACAAGGATGCTCCCAAAATTTGGATTGCATCAAAGCAAGCATGGATGGCTTGAGAACCCAATTGAGTTTCATCCATTCTAGTTGCCCCACCTTGGATAAATATGAATCTAATTCTTCCAACTTATGAAGGACTATAGCTGACTATGTTCCTTTCAACTAGGATCCAAGAGTGAAATGATTAGCTTCTCTTCCTTGTCCTTCCTTCACCTCCCACGAGTGCTTTTGCTACAGAATGGCAGGGAATCTTTTCAAAAAAGTTCTGCTGCTTTGAATTTTTCTTTGGTCTGAGAGGTTATTGTTGCCTAAAGGACCCCGTATTTTCTTGAGTTCATCAAAATGTTTCTTGGTATTTTCTATGGACTCTTCGAAACCCATCTTCCCACATACCAAAGTAGGAAGATATCCCTTAGGTGAAACGCACAAGATTTTTGCCCTAAACTTTCCAACTTTCAAACAATGACTATATTTGTAGAATAAATACCATGGAAGCACTTTTTTATTTATAGTCTACCCGATGGGTACATTTAATCATAAGTCATAGATATACATAAGTAATAAATTTACCTACCATAAACTATAATCTTGGATTTAGCTTTCTCTATGCCATGGGTCCCTTTGACGGTGTAATAAAATAACTAGACATTGTTGCTGTTAACGAAAAATTCCACGCAATACTTGAAGAGGCCCCTCTGCTCTATCTCGGTTGTGAGTCATTATGGGGTCTCTCTCACCCTTTATGAAATATATGGTCACACATGAGGCCCACAACCTTAGAAACTCTGCCACATGAGGTCTAGTGAGCTCCACGACCATCGTTTGATCTTCTCACACTTCCTCTGTTGCATATAGCTCAACAATCTAATACGTATGGCTCCATGGCTTTACCCTGTTGTGCGATGATAGATGTCCCCAACAACCAACTATGGATTAGATCTTGGTTGGATCTATGGCCTATATGGCCCTTAGCGTCAAGGAGTGTGATCTTTCGGCCTCCATATGATTGATATATCGTTGCTCGACACTCTCCCAAGCCACAGAATTTAGGTGGCAATTTTTAGCTCTTATAAGCCCAGAGCATTGGCAATTGACGGCGTAGACATGCCAAGTCCTCCTACAATCATCCCTGTTATTAGATCTGTGGCCCTAAGCCACTGTACATGTGAACACCCTATGTTTCAACATGACAACCACCAGTATAACAAGCTAACCCCTATTTCAGTCGTTGCCATCACCTCTTGTGCATGAGAGTATGATTGCTAACCATGAGATCTAGTGAATGCACACAAATTGTGTGGCTTGTCGACCCTTAGATTGGCATATGAAATGAATATGCATGAAAGAATGGCCTGTATGTGCACAATGGTATGGCCTATCAGCCTTATGGCTTCTTGTAGTGGAGGTTTATGGCCTCTTGGCCTATCTCTTGCATGATGGATGAATGGGCCCTCGAATCTAAATCTCAGGTGGCTTCATGGCCTTCGATGTAGCGATGAATATGTTAAGCTCCCTTTATGGCTTCCAACGGCCACCAATAATTTGGAAACAGTCTGCAGTTATTTCCTTCAATTACAGAAACCAACTACACTTATTTCCTTCAATTATGGAAACCAACTGCAGTTAATTAATTTCTTGTTGGGAGCTCCAGGAGTGGTCGATTACTCCCTCTGTAGTTCTCTACCATGTTCTATGGAACACTTGACACATAGCCAATAGAGGCTTGATGGAAGCTTGGCTATAAATACTTCTGTTTGGTCCCCAAGCTCACTTATTCAATCCCCTTCATCCTTACACCATCAAGTTAGAGTGAGCAGAGCTTGGAAGTGCAACATGGATGAGATATTTTGGGTAAATTTTTGTAAATCTAAGCGCTTTGTAGTTTTCTCTCTATTTTCATCACTGCTACTTTCAGGTTTTTGTTTTCATTGGGAAGCATTAGTTTTGTGTTTGGGATGATTACATTTCTTCTGTAACTAGTCCATTCCAGCCTTTCGGTGGTGCTGTAGACGTAATTTTTGTGCAACAGAAGGAGTGAGAGCAAAAATCATTAACATTCGTTTACCAAAGTGTGGAGCTATTTGTTTTAGTATAAAACATTTGGGATTTTAATCCATTCCCCAACAAGCAACATCATGATTTAACTTGCACTCAAGTTTTCAATCTCTTTTGGGCTTTAGGAATAAAATTGGTACCAAATCTCGCACACAGAATATCCTCTCTCAAACGAATTCATCTGCTTAGCGCTAGCTATAATTGCATTGATAAATCAAAGATATATTGTAATTTGAAGGTTGAAGCTTAAAGAGGAAGAGAAGTGGTCTGCCTCAAGCATAGCGGAAAGTTTGGTATCGAAGTGTGAGTAGCATCAATGGCCGGAGGTATGATTTATTGGGTATTAAAGTTTTTTTTTTCGATTCTTTTAATTGTTTATTCCACATTATAGAATCGTTATTTTGCTATCATTTAGTATCAGATCGATTTTTTATCTCTGCCTTGGTGTTTATAGACATGCTCTGTTTGGCTAAATGCCATATTTTGAGAATTTTCTGAATTAAGGCATTTATTTGGAAATATGTCTAATTTTTGCTTAATTTTTATGCTTATAATATTTATTTGGTTTAATCATATGCAATTTTGATAGTTTTTGTGGAAATTTTGAACTATGCTCATATTTAATTTGCATGAATTAATTATTTCTGCTCTAATTAATACATGCTATTTTGGATGAGTATACTCGTTGAATGTTATGCATGAATATTATAGTTTTATCTATGCAATTTATAATTATTCTCATGTCAGTTAATTTTTATGCATAAAAGAAATAATGTCTAGTAATCCATATAATTTTTAATTGATTAGAGAATATCCAAAACATTTTTAATTAAATAATATTATATATATTAAGATTGATTAGGGTCACATAAAGAATATTTTAGACATTAAATTGTAATTAATTATACTAATATAATAAATATTATCCCACAAGGAATTTTTATTATATTATATAATTTAATTAGGATAAAATATTCATAACTTACCCACATGGATAGTTGAATTAATAGTTTTTATCATAAAGTTCAAATCTAAGATAGAATTTATATCAAATTATAATCATAATATACCCTTTAGAATTATGAATTAAGTGAATAATTTGATAAATTCTATCATAAAGAATAATTGAATTTGCTTGAATTAAAAATTTAGTCCACAAACAATTCTTATGTCATTAGATTCAACTTTTAAGCATGGTTTACATTGATAAAACAAGAAATTTTATTTTTAGGACTCAATTTTTTTAACATAAGCATGTGATCTTTAATTTTATGCAGTTGTGCAACCTGCAAATTTCTCTGAAATTCGTTGTGATATCCCTGATCTTAAGGGAGATAACTATAAGGTCTGGAAGGAGAGAGTTCTCCTTCATTTGGGGTGGATGGACATAATTTATGCTATTAGGAAAGATGAAGAACCGCCACTCACTAATACAAGCATTGCAATGAACATCACACTTTATGAATGATGGGAGTGATCTAATCACCTAAGCATGATGTTCATTAAGACTAAAATTTCAGCTGGTAGTCGTGGTTTCGTTGATTAGCATGAAAAGTTCTGAGACTTGCTAAAAGCCATTGATGATCAATTTGTCACTTCAAACAAGGCACTAGCAAGCACCCTAATCATGAAGTTCTCATCCCTAAGGCTCACCAGTGTGAAAGGTGTAGGTGAGTACATCATGCAAATGAGGGACACTATGGCTCAATTGAAGAAACTTGAGGCTGAAATTTCAGAGTCTTTCTTGGTGCACCACATCCTAAACACTCCTCCACACCAACACAGACCCTTCAAAATCTCATACAACACACATAAGGATAAATGGTCAATTAATGAACTCATGACCATGTGTGGTCAAGAGGAAGGGAGACTGACTAGTGATGGAACTAGGAGAAAGTGCAATGCCGGCAATGCGTGGAAAGGGCAAATCTCAAGCCAATCTGAAAGGGAAAGGTAAAGTACCTCCCCAAGCCGATATCAAGAAGGATTGCAAGTGTTTCTTCTATAAAAAGAAGGGACACATGAAGAAGAAGTGCGCAAAATTTCAGAAATGGCTTGTGGACAAAGGTAATTCAATCTCATTTGTTTGTTATGAATATAATATGGTTAATGTCAATGTTAACACCTGGTGGAATTATTTTGGATCAACAATTCACATTTTGAATTCCTTGCAGGGTTTGCAAAACCTAAGGAAGCCAGTGGGAAGTGAGCAAAGCATCTTATCAGGAAACAAGATGGGCTCACATGTGGAAGCTATAGGAACATGCTATTTAACATTAAGTAGTGGCTTTGTTTTAGAATTAGAAAAGACCTTTTATGTTCCAAGTTTTTCTAGAAACTTGATTTCAGTTTCAAGGCTTGTACCTTTTGGATATTCCTTCAACCTTTCAGAAATATCTTTCAGCTTATTTTATAAATCTGATTATGTTGGGAATGGTATTTTGTCTAATGGTCTTTACTACATTAATTTACAAAACAATTTCACTTATGATTCAATGCATGTTAACACTAGCACTAAAATATGTATTATTAATGAAGATTCCTCCAAATTATGGCATCGGAGATTAGGTCATATCTCGATAGCAAGAATTAAAAGATTAGTAAATGAAGGGGTACTTAATACTCTAGATTTTACTGATTTTGAGACTTGTGTGGATCTCATAAAAGGAAAGCAGACCAACAAACCAAAGAAAGGTGCTAATACGAGTTCGAACATATTAGAGATCATACATACTGATTTATGTAGTCCAGAAATGGACTCACATGGTCAAAGAAACTTCATCTCTTTTATAGATGATTACTCACGATATATGTATCTCTACATGCTTCATAAAAAGAATGAAGTATTAGATGCCTTTAAGATCTTTAAGGCTGAAGTAGAGAAACAATGTGGCAAGAAAATTAATATCGTGAGATTAGATAGAGGTGGAGAATATTATGGTAGATACATAGAAGATGGACAAGCACGTGGGCCATTCAAAAAATTTCTTTAAGAGCATGGGATTGTTGCCCAATACACCATGCCTGGTTCACCCAGCCAAAATGGTGTAGCAGAAAGAAGAAACCGAAAATTATTGGACATGGTGCAGAGTATGCTTAGCAGCTCCAATCTTCCTAAATCCTTGTGGACTGAAGCACTTAAGACAACAGTGTATATATTAAACTGGGTTCCAACCAAGATTATTCCTAAAACGCCATTTGAATTATGGAAAGGTTAGAAACTAAGTTTGCGACATATGCATGTTTGGGGATGCCGGTCTAAAGTGAGAATATATAATCCACAAGAGAAGAAGTTGGACCCAACGACCATTAGTGGGTATTTCATTGGATATGCTGAAAGGTCTAAAGGTTACAGATTTTATTGTCCATCTCGTAGCACTAGGATTGTGGAATCAAGAAATGCAAAGTTTCTTGAAAATGACTTGATCAGCGGGAGCGATCAAACCAGGAACATAGTTCTGAGAAGGATCATTCAGAATCTCAACCTTCCACCTCAAGTGATAGATTGGTTATTATTCACAGTACCCCTTAAGTATGAACTAGTGTTGAAAAACTAATTGTTCAAGTTCCACAAGCTGCTGGCGACAATTTAGTAGATCAGGTAGTTCAAGAGTAGCCAAGAACTATTGAACAACAATTTGAACCACATACTTCTCAGGAAGATGATGGTACAACATTAAGAAGATCTATTAGACCAAAGAGATCAACAATTCCTGATGATTATGTTCTGTATCTGCAAGAATCTGACTACAACATTGGAGCCGAAAATGATCCCGAGTCTCTTTCACAAGCCATGAGTTGCAAAGAATCAAAATTATGGTACGATGCCATGAAGGAAGAGATGAATTCTATAAAGAGTAACAAAGTTTGGGATCTTGTTGAGTTTCCTAATGGAGCAAAAGCCATTGGATATAAATGGGTCTTTAAGACAAAGAAAGACTCATTGGGCAACATTAAGAGATACAAGGCAAGACTCATTGCTAAGGGACTCACTTAGAAAGAAGGAATCAATTATATAGAGACTTTCTCTCCTGTATCTAAGAAATATTCTTTTCACGTTATTATGGCATTAGTAGCCCATTTTCACTTGGAGTTGCAAAAAATGGATGCCAAAATGACATTTCTTAATGGAGATCTAGAGGAGGAGCTTTACATGAAACAACCTGAAGGATTCCCCTCTAGTGATGGTGAGAAATTGGGTTGCAAGCTCAAGAAATCCTTATACGGATTAAAAAAAGCATCTCGCTAATGGTATTTTAAATTACATAATGTAATTTCTTCATTTGGTTTTGTAGAAAACATTACGGATCAATGTATATACCTGAAAGTCAGTGGGAGTAAAATCTATTTTCTTGTTTTATATGTGGATGACATTTTTCTAGCAACCAATGATAAGGGTTTGCTGCATGAGGTGAAACAATTCCTCTCTAAAAAATCTGATATGAAGGATATGGGTGAGGCATCTTATGTCATTGGCATTAAGATCCATAGAGACAGATTTCGAGGCAACTTGGGTCTATCTCAGGAAACCTATATTAATAAAATTTTAGAGAGATTTTGGATGAAGGATTGTTCGCCAAGTGTAGCTCCCATTGTGAGGGGTGATAGGTTCAATTTGAACCAATGCCCGAAGAATGACTTTGAAAGGGAACAAATGAAGAACATTTCATATGCTTCTGTTGTCGCAAGCCTAATGTATGCTCAGGTCTGCACAAGACCTGACATTGCATTTGTTGTGGGAATGTTGGGACGATATCAGAGTGATCTAGGTTTAGACTACTAGAGAATGTTAAAAAATTATATATTATGGAGCAATGGAACACATAAAATATTGCAGAAATATAAACACAGAAAACACATAAAACAAGAGAGACACAAATATACATGGTTCACCCAGTTTGGGCTACATCCATGAAGAAACAACGAGTCCTTCTTTTTATATTATCCAACAAACTAAAGAGATACGACCTACAACAGATCCGCTATAACTCCCTCTTCGCTCTCAATCTCCTTTCTCTTCTTCACTCAGAATACATATCCACATAGACACAATACAGTTCCCTCATATATAGTGAGGGGTTTCCTTCTAGGGAAAAAAAACCTAAACTAAACATAACTTCTACTGTTAGATCATTTGCCTAATGAACAACCCAGATTGACTAGAAATTACTAGACTTTTACAAGGCAATTTTACATGTATTTTTAGCTTTGGGGGCGTTGCCCCTAAACCCCCACCAGGGGACCGCTGGCCCTCGGACCTACCAGTCAGGGGGGATTGCCCCCCCCAAACCCCCACAGGGGGGACAAGTCCCCCCTACACCTCCCCACGTGGATGGGTGTACAATATTCCTAGGGTATACATCTGACTGAGACCTTTGAATATATAAGATAATCATGCTCCACACCCAAGAGAGAGCTGCAAAGAAAGTAATGGGGTACCTTCAAGGAACCAAAAATTACATGATTATGTATAGACAGACAAACAATTTGGAAGTAATTGGCTACTCAGATTCTGACTTTGTTGGATGTGTTGATTCACACAAATCAACATCATGATACATTGTTATGATGGCTGGTGGAGTTGTATCATGGAGGAGTGCCAAGCAGACCTTGATAGACACTTCCACTATGGAAGCTGAGTTCGTCTCTTGTTTTGAGGCTACTTTACATGGTGTATGGCTTAAGAGTTTTATTTTTGGGCTTAGAATTATGGATTCTATCTCTAAGCCATTGAGAATGTATTGTGACAATTTAGCTACTGTTTTTATGGTTAAAAACAAAAAAAGTGGGAGTCGAAATAAATACATTGACATTTAGTATTTAGCTATAAGAGAATGTGTTAAAGAAATGAAAGTGGTCATTTAGCACGTCAGCACTGAGTTGATGATCGTTGATCCTCTGACTAAGGGCATGCCACCGTTGAAATTCAAGGGTCATGTAATGAATATGGGACTTGGTTCCATTATGTAGTTTCTCATTGTATGGACAATGTTATTTTAATGAAATTCTTAATTATTGTGATGTTTTCGTCATACTTATGTGCACATTAATTTGATTTGAGGGAATTCATCTTTGTAGGACCAAGAATAAACATAAGGTTTATTCATTAAAAAATTGTTGCTACATAAATTATAATAGAAATAAATACATAGTAATACATGGAAGATAATACTCGTCATTAGAGGACTTATTGCCATGATTCATGTATCTATTTCTTAATATAGATTATCAATGGGTTTTAAGATGAGACAATAGATTGGAAGTATGGACCAAGTGAGAGAATGTTAAGCTCCCTTTATGGCTTCCAGGGACCGCCGATAATTTGGAAACAATCTGCAGTTATTTCCTTCAACTACACAAACCAATTGTAGTTAATTAATTTCTTGTTGGAAGCTTCAGGAGTGGTCCATTACTCCATCTGCAGTTCTCTACCATGTTCTGTGGAACACTTGACATATACCCAATAGAAGCTTCATGGAAGCTTGGCTATAAATACTTTTGTTTGGTCCCCAAGCTCACTTATTCAATCCCCTTCAACCTTACACCATCAAGTTAGAGTGAGAAGAGCTTGGAAGTGCCACACAGATGAGAGATTTTGGGTGAATTTTTGTAAATCTAAGGGCTTTCTAGTTTTCGCTCTATTTTTAGCGCTACTGCTTTCAAGTTTTTGTTTTCATTGGAAAGCATTAGTTTTGTGTTTGGGACGATTACATTTCTTCTATAACTAGTCCATTCCAGCCTTTCGGTGGTGCTGTAGACGTAATTATTATGCAACAGAAGGAGTGAGAGCGAAACTCATTAACATTTGTTTACCAATGTGTGGAGCTATTTGTTTTAGTATAAAACGTTTGGGATTTTAATCCATTCCCCAACAAGCAACAAAATGATTTAACTTAAACTCGTGTTTTCAATCTATTTTGGGTTTTAGGAATAAAACTGGTACCAAATCTCACACACATAATGTCCTCTCTCAAACGAATTCAACTGCTTAGCGCCAGCTATAATTGCATTGATAAATCAAAGATAGATTGTAATTCAAATGTTAAAGCTTAAAGAGGAAGAGAAGTGGTCTGCCTCAAGTGTAGCGAAAAGTCTGGTATCAGAGTGTCAGTAGCATTAGTGGCCAGAGGTATGATTTATTGGGTATTAGAGTTTTTATTTATTTATTCTTTTAAGTGTTTATTCTGCATTATAGAATCATTATTTTGCTATTAGAATAACCCATCAGTTTCATAGTGAAGCCTTAGCTTCGTATGCAGTAGCAAGAACTTAATTCGATATTTGTTAATTATAATAAGGAATCAACCCTCCCTCAAGCCACAATGATGTCACGACAACGTCTCCACCACCATATGATCTTGACATTGATGCGTATGGCTCCATGGCCTTTCAACACCTGCGTGCCCTTTGTGTAATGTTCCACAGTCTTGGAACATTATTTTAACTGGTCTCTCGGTCCTCCTATGTCTGTATGATGGCCCCCACTACTTGAGTATTCAATTGTTGACTTCACAATCCTCCACGTCTACTTGTCCCTCAAAGACCACGTGATGGATGCTTACTGCTCCTATTGCTACAAACAACGCTCTGAAATGAGAGTGTGATATCCAATCAATGGAGAGGGGCTCATATACTTAATTCGATGCCCATATAATTCCCTACAATAGTGACACAATAACTAGAGAATCTTGACTTCTTGATTCCATGCCCACAGTAGCCAATATTGACCCTTAGTGAGGTATTAATGAAATTGGATCTCTCTAGATTTGTTAAGGGCTCAACCTCTACTAAAGATTTATATCTTGGCCTATTAAACTTGAATCGACAAATCTAGTACAATAGACCCAGATCTAATATGAAAACCCTTCACCTTAGCTAAATCACCTCCAAAGATAATTAATAAGAGACCAACTAGGGTGATATCTGTTGAAGGAAATGTAACTACGTTCGATCTTCATAAATGTACTTTTGATATTTGTATTTATCCAAGAAAAGAAATATTATTTTTATGATATATGTCAATGTGTTTCTTGCTCATTGAAGTAGTCTATCACATGTTAAAGTGCTATAGGTATGTCAAAAGGTCAAAATAATTATGTTAAAGACCTTAAGGGTATGTTACATTGTGTATAAGAGTCAAAGAAGTCACCTCCAAGAAAAGTCGAGTTTCCTCCTAGCAAAGACACCATCAAAAGAAGCAATGAGACCATTAAAAGCACCCATAGAAGCAAAGGAAGTCAAGTTGGCCTCAAGGCAGCAAGTCATTCTACAAGTTAGCCTAAAGGAGGGACAATCCTCTATATATAGAGGCTATCCACTCCTCCAAAGATAACACAATTATCTCTGAAATTAGTGAAGGAAGAAACCAAGATAAAGTGAATGGAAATAAGTCTAAAACGGTCTACAAAATTCAAGGAATTAAGGAGGAAGAAAAGCGAAGGTAGAGGACTGTTTCTAGGGCTAGAGATAGTCACACATGTGAAGAAAAGGAAGACAAACCTATGGGTATGACAACAGGGGAAAACAATCCATGAACTAGTGTTGTTTGGGTTTGAAACTAGGCCTATAAGGCCTCCCAAGTCAAGCAAAGAAGCCTATCTCTCTAGTGAAGGAAAATGACCCTAATTCTCTAGGGTACCTCTCACACATGTGAGAATTAGGGCTGTAGTGCTGTCACACTAAGTGTACCACTATACATCAAGAGGGAACTCAGATGATCAAGAGAAGGAAGGAGTATCCTTAGGTGAAGGATATCACTAAGTACAAAAGATACGATATCTCTTCTAGAAGGTCTACTAATAATGGAAGGAAGAATGAAGTGCCAGAAGAAGCGCGAAGTGTCGGGGAACGAAGTTCCAGAAGGAAGTGGACAAAGATGTTGCTATGGAGCCTAATTATCTTTCGCATTCAAAGGTTTCAGCTAGATGTATACCCCAGGAAGACTGTACACTCCTCCATGCAGGGGGGTGCGGGGGGGCTAATCCCCCATGGCTGGGGGGTCCGGGGGCCAACAGGCCCTCGGTGGGGGTTGAGGGGCAGCGCCCCCAAAGCTAAAAATAGATGTAAAATTACTTTGTAAAACTCTAGTAATTTCTAGTCAATCTGGACCGTTCATTAGGCGGATGATCTGACGATAGAAGTTATGTTTAATTTAGGGTTTTTTCCCTAGAAGGCAACCCCTCACTATATATCAGGGAATTGTATTGCATCTATGTATATCTTTATTCTGAGTGAGGAAAAGAGAGGAGATTGAGAGCAAAGAGGGAGTTATAGCGGAGCTACTGTACGTTGTATCTCTTCAGTTCGCTAGATAATATAATAAAAGAAGGACTGGTTGTTTCTCCATGGATGTAGCCCAAACTAGGTGAACCATGTATATCTGTGTCTCTCTTGTTTTATGCATTTTCTATGTTTATATTTTTGCAATATTTTATGTGTTCCATTGCTCTGTAATATATAATTTTGTAACAAAGTGTCGGGGAAACACAGTGTAGAGAAAAGGAAGAACTTGACTTGTGCTTACAGGAACTTCTAGTCAAGGGTCTAGGATTTGGCATTGATCAAGAAAGAAGCTTCAATAAGAGAAAACTTACCAAAGGATTTTCCTCTCAAGAGAAGAGAGGTTTTGGTCTTGGCAGAGAGCCAACATCTTGTGTTCTTGTTTTATATTTTGATAGCAGTTTGATGGAGAACACACACATGCATTAATAAGTAAAGAATAAGATTAAGCTAACAAAGACAAATTGGAAAAAGACTTCAAAAATTCTTATCTAGTCCTGAAGAATCAGTCTACACCTAATTGCCCTAGATTATTCAACATGGTATCATAGCTAAGGTGACACATCAAGGAAAGGGCATCTCAAGAATACTCATAAGGTGACTCATCAAGGAAGGACATCTACAAAAGTTGAAGAATCAAGCCAATAAGTCTCTATCACATCAAGGACAATAAGGTCTACCATTTATCATTCATAAGGGGAGACTACAAAGCTAGAAGAAGAGCCTTACATAAAGGCACTAAGAAGAAGAGAAAATCAAAGAGGGACCTGCATCATCTACAAGTCATCAAGAAAATCTCATCATTAAGACAAATCCACTTGGAGAAGGAAAATTGAAGAACATCAAGATCTTAGGAAGGAAAGCCATCAAGTCTTTAAGGAGAAAGAAAATCCACTACATTTCAAAATCTATCAAGTAATTATATGTCCCCTTCTGAATATACATCAATTCCTTTTTGTAAGGAAAGTAACAAATTGGTAGGTACTAATAAATTTCTTGCATGGAATAAGAGGACTGATTTACTTCTCAAGGAGAATTATCTTGTCAGATTGAATATCACTATCCCTGCTAAGGAAAAAACCCAAGCCTCAGCCAAGTACAACAAGGATGAGACAAGAGCTCAAAGGATTCTAATAGAATCTATCAATTACTCTCTCATCCATTATGTCTCCAAATTTGAACCATCGAAATAAATTTATGATAAGCTAGTAGATCTATTCTTAGTATCCACAGCCAGAGAAGCGATATCACTAAGAAAGGAATTGTACAAGATGAAGATATCCAAGGAAGGAATAACTCCCTACTTCATCAAGATCTCTGAGATGAGGGATCAACTTCAAGAGCTTTGGGAAGTCATGTCTACTAGAGAAATCACAAATGTAGTACTCAATGCTCTACTTGAGGATTGGGGCAACCTCACATCAAGCATATATGCCATGAAGGAAGCAACCACACTCAGTGAAATGTGGTCTTTATGCAAGACAAAGGAAGCCAGACTTGAAGAAAAGGAAGATGTGGGATCAAAGGAGTAAGAATTTTCTACCATGGCCAAGAGAAAGGGAAGATTTGGCAAATTTGGTCCACGAAGAAGAAACAATGAAGATATGTCTAAACTCCAATGCTATGAATGCCAAGAATATGGACACTACAAAAGGAATTTTCCTATGCTTAAGAAGGACAACAACAACAAAATAAAAAGGGAGGAAGCTCACATGAATCAATAGGTTAAAGAAGAAGAAAAGAAGCAAAAGAAGGAAGATCCTTTGGATCTCTACTATGACTAAGTCAAACTCTTTACTTCAAGTCTTCTTTCAAAATTTTGAGTAGGATAGGAGCATGTAGGAAGAGACTAAAATTGCATAGCCAGAAACATCTTCTAGAATCTAGAAACATGATGTACATAGAGCTCAAAATACTCATGTAGAAGTAGCATTTATAATGAGAACAAAATGCATGGTTAGAAATATCTTCTAGAATATAGGAGCATGGTAGATATAGCTCAAGATATTCATGTAGAAGGATCATACCTACTATAGGAACTCATCCACGATAAAATAAAATTGATCATGATTAAGAATCTTACAAGACCTCCATCATCAAAAGAAAATAAACATTTGAAAGGCAAGGGTCTTTAAGATCCTATGATGGAATCTTCGAAAGAAGGTTCATGAACCAAAGTAGATGTCTCATTGGGAATCCCATTCATGGGATTCAAGAAAAGGATGATATGCAGACAACAAAGATGAAGTAAGAAGGGCCACACCAAGGAGAACCAAATGAAGCTAAGATGATCAAAGGAGAATCAAGGTGAGGTATGTATGCATCAAAGTTTAGTCATGTTATCATATGTATATTATTGAGTCATGGGAATAGTTCTATAACATGATCAAGTATGAAAGAGTCCCTTTTACCAAGGACATGCTCGAAGGCATGTACTACAATGCAATGAAGGTCAACAAAAGGATATTCTCACATGAGGAGTATAAGGTTGCTGACTAAGAAGCAAGAAGAAATGCTTACTAGAATAGGAAGTAAGCAATGAAGAAGTGCTCTCACAAGGAGCATAAGGTGTTTGACCAATATATCCAAGAAGAAGAAAATGAAGAAAGAGATCAAGCATGTGAAGAACACCATGATCACAAAGAATCACTATCTGACAAAGAACCATTGAAGATATCTCTTGAAAGAAGGCAAGACAACTCTGATAAAGGAAGGAATGACCCTTGAAACCTATAAAGGCCTTGGAGATATGAAGGATGAAGATAACTGATTCTACTCTACGAAGATGTCATGATGAAGAAGCCATCTAGCAAAAGCACCATTTAATGTTGAAGCAATATCAAGATGAAGTCATGATGGGCTACTAGGTCGAAGCATGTAAACAAGAAAGTACAATGAAGCATCCATGAGAAGTGCTCCAAAATGGACCCTAAACACCCTCTAAGTCTTCAAACATTCAAAACTATTGCAAAAGAAGAACTCTTAGAAATGGCGGATAAAACTATCGAGAGGCAAAAACATGAAGAAATAGTGGAAAAACATAGTATCGATAGTTTAAGCAACTTTTCACACGAGCCGTCGGATCTAGCTGATCAACGATCCAGATCCGATCAGCATATTGCAATCGGCGATGACAGGCGGAGGCTATCAGAGGTGACCATATAAATGTTGCGATAGCGATCTGCAAGGTCAACGAGGACCGTCGATCAAGTGCGCAGATTGACGACCCAGGTTAACCCGCTATATCGCATCGACTGATTACAAGGGAGCACTTACAATGGCCTAGGGACTATGCAATGTGTGATTACTATATATATCACATCGCAATATCACATCGAAGCTATGCAAAGGAGCGGGGCTGATAACAACTATGACTATGATATCCGGACCCGATAAAATTATGAACGATATTTGATATATTTTGAGATCCGGAAAATAGGGTTTTCTTTTGTATTTCATGTTTTCATTAAATAAACAAAATACAAAGGATAAATCACCGATGCAAGGAAAATAGACCCGAAAGGGTTTATTAATGCAGTTGTATATTATTTCAAGAACGATATGAGCCATTTTGTGGGATTTTCAATGTTTTAATGTATTTTCCAAAGACAAAGGGAAACCATGAAACACGCGGGATTTCAGGTAGGCCGTAGGTAGTAAGTGGTTTTGATAGGGCTCTGCCTGATCCCATCCACTAAATGACATGTGGCGTGAGAAAACTGCCTTTTGGGCAGGTAATCTCGTATGCCTTCGCCGCCCGAAATGAACCTCAGTCATTGGATCGAGATCTCTCAGATCAACGGTGGAGATGCGATAAGTGATATAAAGGTGGACCCAATAGAAATATAGTGTGGATTTATGAATATTTGAAGTTTGATTAATAGTGTTTGGTGGATTTTTCCTGTGTTTTGTAGTGTTTCTCTGTGTAAATAGAAAACACTATTTTTTTTGGGGATTTCAAAGGCCCGATGGTCCCTTCCATTGCATAATAGGTGGTCACCATCCCTTAAGCCGTTCAACAATGATTGCTAATGCTCAGAGGGGGATTTAAGCAGGAATAGGCTGGAAGCTAGAGAGCCCAAGAAGGGGAAATGAATAGACAATGTCGATTTACTTTAAAGCCACAAAAGATAGAAGACAGGAACAAGCAGTGCTGAGACAGAGAGCAAACAGAGACAAAGAGTAAGTGAGGAGAGTCTGTGTACTCAGAAAGACTTGGGGAATCCATGTAAGGCCTTGTTATTTTGTATTTGTTGTGTGAGACTCAAATTGAGCTCACTTTTGTAAAAACTCTACTTCTAAAGACATAATAGAGAGGTCACCACTGAAGGCTAGACCAGGAGACGTAGCCCAAGAGTGTTGGGTGAACTCCTTATTAACTTGTTGTGTTTATGTGTGTTTTTCTATTATGTTCTTTCACTGCTTCATTGTCTATGTATTTCACAATCTTATCGATCCATTGCACAAAGTAACATAGGCAAATCCATGCACACGAGTCTGTAATACCTTAGTAATTATCTAAGATCTCATTATCAGATCAAGTGGTATCAGAGCTTTAGGTTTGCTAAGGTTAGACAAGCTTGTGCTGGATTGTTGAATGCTAACTAGGTTAAAGCTCAAACTAGGAGAAGGAGAGCTTGTTGAGACTAATCTAGAAATTGGAAGAGACTATCCTCGGAGGAAAATTGCAGAAGAGATTCCATTGGAATCAGACTCTGAGTTCATGGACAATTTCATGACCATGAGAGCCATGGTGGAAGAAATGTATCAAGAATTTATGAAGGATCAAGTTGCAAGCACCTCAACACCTGAATAGGGCAAAGGAGTAGAGGAACCTCTTCTATTTGCCCATTTAGAAGGCAAAGGGAAAGGGGAAGAGCCTCCTCCATCAACTCCTCCTTATAGCCTTGAAAAGAAAAAGAAGAAAACATATTTGATTAAATTAGATGTAAAATTTGATTTGCCAATCTTTGATGGAGAATTAAATGAAGAAAGCTAGATATTTGGATTAGACAGATTGATGTGTATTGTAGGGTGCAAAACATTGATTCAGAGAGGAGTAAAATTCAGCTAGCTAGCCTTTGCCTTGGGGGAACTGCCCTAGTGTGGTGGGAAGGCAGGACCCAAGCAGATTTGAAGAAGCATGGTAAAATTATTTCTACGTGGAGTGAATTTGTTTCTTCCCTTAAAAAATAGTTCTATCCACTAGCTTATATGTAGCAAGTGATGATGAGTTGGAAAACTTTTCGCAAATTAAAGAGCCAAAGTGTACAAAGCTATACCCAGGAATTTAGAAAAAGAGCTCTAACTCTAGGCATTTCTCTAGACTCACCTGAAACTTTGTTGAAGTATATAGGTGGTCTGCATAGCTATTTGAGGCACACCATTCTCATGTTTAACCCCACTAGCATAGATGAGGTATCCATTCAGGCTATACATCTAGAGGCTAGAGGCAAGAATGTGAACCCAGAGATTGGGGGATCATAAAAACCCATTGCAAGAAAAAACAAGGAAAAGAAGAAGCTGAGATGGAAAGAGAGGAAGGCAAACACTGTACAAAAAGACAAACCTTCATGCACTCACTGCAAGAAGGATGGACATGATGGTGCACATTGCTGGTCTTTGAATCTAGAGCTAAAACCCAAGAAGTTCAATGGCAAGAAGAAGAAGACTGCTGCTTATTCAAAAAGATTTGGGGTCAAACTAAGGTGATGAAACAATAGCATAGCTATAGGTATAAAAGGTAAAAATTCTGAAGCATCTACTAGTAAATCTACACAATCTATTGATAATGAAGAAAATGAGAGGAAAAGACATGAGATTTTTCATATAGAGTTATTTCCAAGCACCAAAAGATTGATACTTTATTTTATAGTGGTTCACAAGTAAAATTGATTTCTGAAGCAATTGTAAAGAAGTTGGGATTACTAACAACACCTTACAAAAAGCCATATCCCTTAGGTTGGCTATGTGATAAAGCAAAACTGCAAGTGACTAGACAATGTAAACTTAGGTTTGCATTTGGGTCAACATTTGTACATGAGGTTGAGTTAGATATAGTTCCCTTGGATATATGTGGTATTGTTTTAGGACGTCCTTACTTGTATGATAGAAAAGCCATTTTCTATAGAACTGAAAATAAGTATCAGCTCATAAAAGATGGAATAGAATATATTGTAAGAGCTCATCAACTCAAAAATAATTATACTCTCATAAACTCAGGGCAAATGAAAAGAATTGTAAATTCATGCAAGAAATTTTTACTAATGGTTGTAAAGGAAAAGAACCCTGATAAAACCAATGTCTTTGAGGGTTGTGATGCTAAAAAAAAAGCTGATTTAGAAAAATCTGTTTCAGAATATGATATCCTATTTCAAGAACCTAAAGGTCTACCACCCAAAAGGGAAATAGTACATGATACTCACTTGCAGCAAGATGCTCGATTTCCTAACATCGGAATGTATAGGTTATCCACTTTAGAGAATGCAGAGATCAAGAAGCAGGTATAGGAGCTGCTTGATAAAGGATTCATAAGACCAAGCACATCACCATGCGGATCTCCAATCGTGCTGGTGAGAAAGAAAGATGGTTCGTGGAGGATGTGCATTGACTATATAGCACTGAATAAAATAACAATCAAGAATCATTATCATCTTCCTCTCATTGATGATCCATTAGATTAGCTGAAAGAGGTAGTTTACTTTTCCAAGTTGGACTTGCATAGTGGCTATCATTAGGTCAAAGTAGTAGAATAAGATGCATGGAAGACTACTTTCAAGGCAAAGCAAGGGCTATATGAATGGCTAGTTATGCCTTTTGGCTTAACTAATGCTCCTGGCACTTTCATGAGAGTTATGAATGATGTACTTCGACCTTTTATTGATGATCTTTTAATTGTATATTTAGATGATATTCTTGTTTCCAGTAAAACAAGGGAAGAACATTTAATGCATGTAAAGAAGACTCTAGATGTTTTGGAAAGAGAAAATCTCTATGTTAAGCTATCAAAATGTGAATTTGGCAAAACATCTTTAAATTATTTGGGTCATATTGTAGGGTGTGGTGAATTAAAGATAGATCCCTCTAACGTCAAAGTCATTGTGAATTAGCCTAAACCCAAATCTGCTACAGAAGTTAGGAGCTTCCTAAGAGCAGCACAATATTGGAGAAAGTTTATTGCTAAATTTTCCTTGATTGTAGCTCCCTTGCTTTAACAGGATTGAACAAGGTGTTTCAGTGGGGAGGAAAATAGCAGAAAGCCTTCGAAACCTTGAAAGAAAAAATTAGTACAACACCAGTACTAGCATTGCCATATCTTCAAAGACCATTTGAGATTGAAATAGATGCCAGTGATTATGCCATGGGAGCAGAGTTGATGCAACATGGTAAACCCATATGCTATCATTTTGAGACATTCAATTCTACAGTGGTTAATTATCCCACATATGATAAAGAATTGTATGCATTAGCACAGAGTGTGAAAAAGTAGAAATATTACCTAATGGGCAAAGAGATAGTTATAGATACTGATCATCAACCACTTCAATATTTGCACTCACAAACTAAATTGTAGCAATCAAGCCACTATAGGTGGATGGGTTTTCTACAACAGTTTCATCTTGTCATCAGATATAAGAAGGGCATACACAATAAAGTTGCAAATATGTTATCAAGACCAATCATAAATGCATCTACTATACTTAAGCATAACTTAGTATTGCATGAAAACGACATTGAACAATATGCTCAAGATGTAGATTTTAAAGATGTATATGCAAATTTATGTCATGGAAAACAAGTAGAAGAATTGGATTATCATGTTAGGGACCAAATATTGTATCATTTGGGAAAGTTATGCATTCCTCAAACTGAAAGAGTTAACATAATCCGAGAAGCACACACTTCTCTAACATCAGGTCATTTTGGTGTAAGTAAAACAGTTGCATAGTTGCAAAGGTTATATTATTGGCCAAGAATGCATGAAACAATTTCTAGATATATTAAAGGGTGTAGCACATCTGCTAAAAGCAAGCCCAGCAATAGAAAATTAGGCTTGTACACTCCACTGCCAGTTCCTTCTAATCCTTGGCAGTGTGTTTCCATGGACTTTGTTGGGGGATTTCCAAAATCTAGAAAAGGTCATCACTATTTATATGTTATTGTGGACAACTTCAGCAAAATGTGTCTTATAATACCTTGTAACAAGTAGATTACAACTAAACAAACAATGAAGTTGTTCTTTCAGCATATATGGGTTCATTTTGGGTTACGCACTTCTATTGTATATTATCGAGATTCTCGATGTGTTGGGAAGTTTTAGTCAAGTCTATGGGAGTTGATGGACACCAGATTGAAGAAGAGCACAACATTTCATCCACAAACAGATGGCCAAACAGAGGTGGTAAACAAGACATTGATCCAGTTTCTCAGGGCTATTGTAGCAAGCATCACAAGCTTTGGGATGAACATTTGTTTTATGTGCAACATGCTTACAACCATGCTAAGCACTCATCTACACAGAGATATCCTTTTGAGACTTGTTTTGGTTTTACACCAAGGTATCCCTTGGATTTTGTCTTTGGAAAAGACATAGTAGTTGATGGAAACAATGATGTGGACAAAGAAACCAAGTTCATTGAACAGATCCAAGAAATTCACCAGGCAGTGCAGGAACAGCTAGAAAAGAGCCAAGCCAAGTACAAGGGAAGGCATGATAAGTTGAATTGAGCATAGATTCCAAGTTGGTGATCAACTTTGGTTGTACATCAACAAAGATAGAATGCAAGGTGAAGAAAAAAATCTAAAACCAATAAGGTATGGGCCTTTCAAGATACTTTAGAAAATTGGTGAGAACAATTTTCACCTTGATTTTCCAGCTTACATGCACATCTATTCAGTAGTTAATGTAGAAAACTTGAGACTGTTTTAACCTTCAATGATTGAAGATCTCGAAGAGCAAAGTCAGTTGCCTTCTATTGATGATCTGTTGCTTGAATATCTCAATGAGTTGCAAGAAGATACATTTCTGGACAAGAAGGTGAGAACTACGTGCAGAGGGGGTGTTGAGTACCTCAGAATTGGACACAAAGGTTCAAAACCAAGAATTGCAAGATGGATAGAGATTGTGCAAGTGAGGAAGTTGTATCCTCACTTGATTGATGCTTAAAAACCAACTTTTGGTGGTCCAAAAGCTTTTTAAGTGGGAAGGTGTGATCCAAAATGGATCTTAAACACCCTCTAAGTATTCAAACATTCAAAACTATCACAAAAGAGGAACTCTTAGAAATGGCAGATAACACTATCGGGAGGCAAACAAATGAAGAAATAGTGGAAAAATAGAGTATCGGCAGTTTAAGCAACTTGGCACAGGAGCCATCGGATCTGGCTGATCAATGGTCCAGATGTGATCGGCATATCACAATTGGTAGTGACAGGCAGAGGCAATCAGAGGAGACCATATAAATGTTGTGATAGCAATTAGCGAGGTCAACAGGGATCATCGATTAAGTGCATAGATCAACAGCCCAAGTTAACCTACCATATCGCATCGGCAAATTACAAGGGAGCGCTTACAATGGCCTGGGGACTATGCGATGTGTGATTGTGATATATATCGCATCACAATATCTCATTGGAGCTATGCAAAGGAGCGGGGCCAATAACAATTGTGGCTGCAATAGCCAGACCCGATAAGATTATGAACAATATTTGATATATTTTGAGATCCGGAAAATAGGGTTTTCCTTTGTATTTCGCATTTTTGTTAAATAAACGAAATACAAAGGATAAAGCGCCGATGCGATGAAACTAGACCCAAAGGGTTTATTAATGCAGTTTTATATCATTTCAAGTCCGATATGAGCCATTTTATGGGATTTTCAATGTTTTAATGTATTTTCTAAAGAGAAAGGGAAACCATGAAACAAGCGGGATTTCGGGCGGTCATAGGCAGTAAGTGGTTTTGATAGGGCTCCACCCAATTCGATCCACTGAATGACATGTGGCATGAGAAAACTACCTTTTCGGGCAAGTAATCTCTGTACGCCTTCGACGCTCGAAATGAACCTCAACCGTTCAATCAAGATCTCTCAGATCAACGGTGGAGATGCGATAAGCAATATAAAGGTGAACCCGATAGAAATATAGAGTGGATTTATGAATATTTGAAGTCTAATGAACAGTGTTTGGTGGATTTTTCCCGTGTTTTACAATGTTTCTCTGTGTAAAAAGAAAATGCCATTTTTTTGGGGGATTTGAAAGGCCCAATGGTCATTTTTGTTGTAGAATAGGTGGCCACCATCCTTGAAGGCATTTAACAATGATTGCTAACGCTCAGAGGGGGATTCGAGCGGACAAAGGCCGGGAGATGGAGAGCTTGAGAACCAAAGAGCCTAAGAGCCAGAGAGCCCAAGAAGGGGAAACGAACAGAAAACATCAATTATCTTTAAAGCCACAGGAGACAGAAGACAGGAAAAACCAGTGCTAAGACAAAGAGTCAATGAGAAGAGTTTGTGTACTTAGAAAGACTTGGAGAATCCATGTAAGGCCTTGTTGTTTTGTATCTGTTGTGTGAGACTCAAATTGATCTCAATTTTGTAAAAACTCTACTTCTGAAGACATAATAGAGGGGTCAACGCTGAAGGTTGGACCAGGAGATGTAGCCCAGGAGTGTTGGGTGAAATCCTTACTAAACTTGCTATGCTTATGTGTTTCTGTCTATTATGTTCTTTAACTACTTCATTGTCTATGTATTTCACAATCTTATCGATCCATTGCACAAAGTAACATAGGCAAATATATGCACATGAGTCTATAATACCTTAATAATTGTCTAAGATTTCATTATCATATCAAGAAGAGTATTACAAAGCATGGACAGATGAAAAAGGAGTAGCTAGATGACAAGAAAACCTGCTGTATGACAAGAAAGCCACTTTCCACAAACAAAGTGTTGAAGAATCTAGGGCATACATAGTTAGGGTGATTCTTTGATACATGATAAAAATTTGTGAAGTATTAATGCAATTTCTTTTATTTTATTTTATTTTTTTATTTTTTATCTTAGCTTGATTGCTTTCTTCATTATTAGCATGTGTGATTTAACTTCATCAAACTAATACCAAACAAAAGAGACAATGACACAAATGGTTGGCTATCTTCCAAGGCCAAAACCTCTCCCTCTTGGAGAGGAAAACCCATGCGTAAATTCTCCTTATAGAGATTCCATTGATGAATACCAAGACCATGACCCTTAACACACTCTGCCTCTCCAAGACCAAGATACCAATCCTCCTTTCCATCACCACTGAGATCCTCCTCATTGCTGCACCATTGAAGCCATCACTACTAAGATCTTCACTGTTGCTTCATATCAACGTGATCTCTATGCTTTCATTGAGACAATCATTATATTATGTCAATGAGCTCTTCATTGAAGTCATAATGATGATGACTGTTGCAATATATATTTTTCATCCCTGTATCTTTGTTGAGATGATGATTCTCATTACTGCTTCATGATGCCCAAACTATATTATTTATTCATTATTAGTTTTTTGAAGTATTAGAACTGCTTCTCCTTATATATTGTAATACTGCTTCATATACCAAGACATTTAGATCCAATTCATACTGCTCACTGTGAAGTATTCGTGTTCCCTCTATACCATAGTAATTATCACTGAGACCATCGACTATCTTCTACAGGAGTATCAATTTGATCCCTGCTTCCTCATCCAAAGTCTATCATCTATCGGAGATAGATATGCTGAGATGCTCAGACTTCATGCTTTCTTTGTTTCTCTCTCCATGTGAGGATACCTCCTTCAGATCATAGGTATGTTAAGACTCTACTTCACTGTTATGACGTTATTCATTACTCCTTGCATCAAGGTTGTGACTGCACCTAAACCCAAACTCGGTGCAGTCAAAACCTATTGCGGCTCCTCTCTATATGATTGCGAATACCCTCTACTACACTCTTCTTCGTGATTTACTGTGACTCTCTTTATCATTGGCGCTCCTCTTCATGACTGCAGCTTCATCCTGGACTGCAACTTTACTTCCAAACGAGTTTTGTTCTTTTGGGCTAACCCTTTGTGGGTATTTATAATGATGAGGGTTCTATATGTGAGCTGACATAACTTGAAGAATTTATGTGTCCTTATACCAAGCCAACATAACTTGTATTTATGTAATTAATTCATATTTTGGGCCGATGTGAACTTTCATTGATGTTTTCGCCTACAGAATTCTTGTGCTTTTTCTTAAGGCATTGATCGTGGTCTTGGAGGGCTACTACACTTGTTGAAGATTTGTATACATTTACATGGACTCATGACATGATTCTTTTACATATAAATAAATCATAAAGACTTCAAGAAGAAGTCTTTTACCTAGAGACACTTCTTGCTCATGAAACACATGTAGCAAGATTACAAAAGTAATTTATTTCCTTTTATTACGTCAAATACAAAGATCATGTCATTATGAAGATTGAATCTAATTACACTTTCTTCAATAGGAGCAATGACATGACAAACTAGGGAGGAAAGTGATCGATGGATGGTGCCCTACCGAGAAGAAGTTCAAACACAAACTTCATGACATCAAAGAAAGGAAGGAAATCAAGCAACTGAAGGACCCATGAAGAAGAAGTTGTTGATGAATGAAAGAGTCCCTAGTTAAGAAAGAACTCTTATAGTTCCCTGATCAAGAGAGAGTTTTGGATCACCCCTGATTACAAAGGAGTGACAATTGTGTTTTTCCATTTCATATGTCATGCACTAGACTAGGACTAACAGCCGTAAGTTTAGATGAAGGCCATGAATGGAAATGTAGACATAAGATAGACACAACATTCTTGTCTTCACTTGGGAAGAAAGAATGTGAGGATTGAGTAATCATCTGGCATCCAATACTCTTTGAGGATGTGTAGGGCATCCAAGACAAGAGTAGGCAAGAGGATCGATATTTTTTAAGGGTTGGGAACCCAGGATAAGCATAGTCCTAGAAAGTCATACTTAGTGAACACTTGGGTGGGTATGTACCCTGAGAGACAATGACTAAGGTATCTATAAGTCATTAGACTCACCAGCATTGTGCTATGATCTATTGAGAGACAGCGTTGCCAGTCAAGGCCTTGCCGTGAAAACAATGTTGGTTATAATGATGCTATAATAGATGGATTACAAATATGGTTTCTCTTATGTGAATTCTTCAAGACTGATAATAGCCAAGCATGTTGTAATGTTGTATGAATACCTCCCTAGTTAAGAGCGAGTGTTGAAGGAAATGTAACTAGGTTTGGTATTCAGAAATGTACTTTTGATATTTGTTTTTATCTAAGAAAAATAAATAAATTTTCTATGATATATGTCAATGATTTTCTTGCTCATTGAAGTAGGTCTAGCACATGTTAAAGTGCTATAGGTAAGTCAAAAGGTCAAAAGAATTATGTTAAAGAGCTTAAGGGTATGTTACATTTTTTATAACAGTCAAATAAGTCACTTCTAAGCAAATTCATGTCTCCTCCTAGCAAACACACCATCAAAAGAAGAAATGGCACCATTAAAAGCACCCATTGAATCAAAGGAAACAAAGTCAGCCTCAAGGCAACAAGTTAGCCTAAAGGAGGGACAATCCTCTATATATAGAGGTTTTCCACGCCTCCAAAGATAATGCAATCATCTCTGAAATTAGCGAAGGAAGAAGTGAAGATAAATTGAAGGGAAATAAGTTTAAAAGGGTCTACAAAGTGCAACGAATTAAGGAGGAAGAAAAATGAAGGTAGAGGATTGTTTCTAGGGCTAGAAATAGTCACACAAGTGAAGAAAAGGCAAACAAATATTCGTGTATACCAACAGGGGAAAACAATCCATGAACTAGTGTTGTTTGGGTTTGAAAATAGGCCTACGAGGCCTCCCAAGTCATGTGAAGAAGCCTATCTCTCTAGCGAAGGAAAATGACCCTAATTCTCTAGGGTGCCTCTCACACATGCGAGAATTAGGGTTGCAGTGCTGTCACACTAAGTCTACCACTATACATTAAGAAGGAACTCAAATGATCAAGAGAAGTAAGGAGTATCCTTAGGTGAATGATATCAATAAGTACAAAAGATAAGGTATATCTTCTAGAAGTTCTACTAACAATGGAAGGTAGAATAAAGTGCAGGAAGAAGGACGAAGTGCCAAAAGGAAGTGGACAAAGTGTCGGGGAAGCATAGTGTAGAGAAAAGGAAGGAATTGACTTGTGCTTGGAGGATCTTCTAGTCAAGGTTCTAGGGTTTGACATTGATCAAGAAAGAAGCTTCAATAAGAGAAAACTTATGGAAGGGTTTTCCTCTCAAGACAAGAGAGGTTTTGGCCCTGGCAGAGAGCCACCATCTTGCATTATTGCTTTATGTTTTGATAGCAGTTTGATGAATCACACACACATGCATTAATAAATAAAGAAGAATATTAAGCTAACAAAGAAAAATTGGAAAAAGACTTCACAAATTGTTATCTAGTCCCGAAGAATCACTCTACACCTAACTGCCCTAGATTCTTCAACAATATCGAGTACCACCAAAGATGGAAAATGTCGGCTAGGGTGAAAATAAATCCCACTGAAATTACAACAAGTATTTTTAATCCTGCAAATAAAAAAAAAATTGATCTATTGACAAAAACCCTTAGGCTGGCAAGATGCACAAATTTGATACCACTGTAAGATCCTAAACGAAAAAATATTCAATAGTTCTGGCACATTATAGTGTTCTAATTGAAATGCCTACAACTAAAAACATGGAACACAAAGGGATCTGGAAAATGCAACCACTTATTCTATTAATAACTAGAAAAATATTACATGCCAATATAATTAATAATGAAGCCCTTGCCAATGACATGCATGGCTTCTCATCAGATGGCTATACTAAACATTGAAACACACTTGTGAACCCTAGATGGATCCACCAAACATATATCACCATGGGGGTTTCATCTTGGGATTAAGCTAGAACTGGCCACACCAAGTTCTCAACAAATACACAATAATATATGCAAACTCAGGATGATCCAAATGCCTTGCTCCTCACCCCTTTTATAGGCTTGATGGACTTTCTAGAAGCCTTTAATTTATTATTTTTCTCTAAAAAGGAAGACAAATACCATGGGTGAATACCACGACAAATATCATGGGTAAATACCATCCATATTGATGACATAAAAAAAGTAATATTACATTGACAAAGGAATTTCATCTGTTAGACAGTAACTGCATATTGGGACAATGAGGAGCATGTTGTCTTAATACACAAAGTAGGACTTTTATGATTGTTAGTCAATAGTTTGGTTCTCCTAGTTTTCTATTTTAACTTATCTTACATGTTATTGAGATCTAAAGTAGAGGATATAATTTTAGCCTCTTCGACTTAGACCATGTTTTTTGCATTGGATCTAAGTCTTGGATCAATTTGTGTACAACCAACAAATGTGTTGAATTTCAATAGAGATGAGAATAAATATAGACACGTTTAAGATTACATTCTTCTTATGTAATTATAATGGATGTTGTGAAATCAAATTGGCACTTGTTAGTCTTGGGATTCATTTTTTATGTATGCCGATTACAAGATAACTACATGAAATCCATTAGTTTTACACATTGAAATTGTGATATTTTGTTGCCCGAATGTCGTGATGTTAAATGTGGATCGTACTATATATTGACCAACTTTACCATTATTAATTTTGATATTGTTGTTTTCGGTCATGGTTCATCGATTAAAGAAAATTATAAATTTCATTTGAATGGTAGTGTGTCATTTTATCTTAATACTTTTGCAGTTGGATAACTAGATTGTTGATTTTAGAAGGTTTTGGATTTCTGTCAGGAGAGTTGTATTGTCTATATATACATTTTTAAAGGTAAACCTCATGGGATCCTTTCCTCTTCCTTGGAATATTTAGAGAGCGGGTGGCTCAATTGTTAGCCACAATAGTGACTGGTAATTCCAATAGATTCATCTGGATTTGAACCTGTGACCTATGGCCTCCCCGTCGACGCCATTGACAACATGCATTGGGTAGAGGGTTTAACCAATCGAGTTAACTTCTAGGGAGAGGGTGTCTATATATCTTATAAAAATAAAATTCAGTTTTGTTTTGGTTAGAGAGTGTTTATATATCTTATAAAGAGGAACATCGGTTTGTTTTCATTAAATCAGGATGTGTAAAATGAAACTAGTGGAAACTTGAAATTTGCAAAAAGAGATTCAACATTATTTTTTGAAGAATGGGAGTGATATTTTAAAAACCAATAGGAAAAGAGATTTCATGGTTTGATTTAGTCAAGATTACTATGTCAAGGTGTAACTCAAAATCAGGAGAATTTAGCATAAATCATATGATATTGAAACAAATAAGATGACAATTGTAGATTAAATGTCATTTTGTTAATAGTCCCTGCTGCTTACGACTTGGACTATTTGTAATTGAATTATGGCTTTTACATTAGTTCATTCACAAATCAAATTAGTTTACTCAATTTTAAAATTGATATTTTATAAAATATTTTCTCTGAAACCTATCAAATAGATACAATGCTTTTTTAAGCAATAGATTTTTTTTTCATCTTATTTGGCCTCCTCTCGAGGCACCTCTCTATATTCTCCTCTTATTCCTTAAGTTGAAAGGGTTCACATCAATCCAACTTTTCCAAATAAGAAGTAATGATAGCATTACTTCATTAGTATTAAATGTTTCCTTTACATAATATATATCTTGCATAAGTTGGTTGTCATCTTGAGCTATCATGGACTCCACATGGCTATGTTTGCATGTACTTTGGCACTGCCTGACCACCTTTGCCCACTCGTCACTACCTCTACCTCTATCGAAATAATTTAAGCCTATATATTGTGGTTTGCATGAGATTGACCATACTTTACTGGCACATTCGAATTGTTGTTTGCATGAGAACCAGATCTGGAAGGGAACATTGTTACACAATTTCTCTCTTTTGGCTAGAACAGTCGGAATTGCTTCAATGTTCTATGGTGGCCACTAGTTAAGAGCCTAGAGGAACACTGCTACACAATATTTATGTTTATTCTCTCTTTTGGCTAGAACAATTAGAATTGCTTCAATGTTTTTTGGTGGCCACCACTTAAGAGCCAAGAGCCTGAAGGAATGATAGTTTAGTAGCAACAACTTCTTCTACTCTTATTTCTTGGCTTTTGACAACTTTGGCTTTTGGGTAAATTATTTTGACAAAAAATTTTATATAAATTTGTCTATTTCTATGCTAACTCGACTAGAATTTGTTTACCTAAAACAACGCTCACCTGTACACCCAGGTTGGATTGCAAGGTGATACACATTAAACATAGAGGAAGGCACGTGGTATCTTAATACATGCATCACCTATCAATTCTACTTTTGGTTATCTTTGTTCCTTTTTTTTATTTGCTGCGTAGACAAACTATGAAGTAGCGGATTGAATGCTTGATGATGTAGAAAACCCTAGAGGCCTTCATTATAATCCTAACTTTCAACCAATTGTTGCTCTCCCTTCCTACTGGTGAGAAGTTGGCTTTGTAAGGCTGTGTATGGCAGTGTTTGGTACTATATGGTTGGCTTTCTTTCTACGCATTACCTTCGGACATGAGGAATGTGCTTTAGAACACAATTTTCTTTATTGAATCAATAGTTCTAATAAGCAACTCAGGTAAGTTCACACTTGCTCCTTTTGTGCCCTTGAGGTGTTCTTCCCTGGATAGAGAAGGGTCCTTTTTTAGCTTTGACAATCTTTCATGCACATGCTTGGATGATTTCATTCAGGAAATTGGATCTGGAACTACTTGGCCACTAGAATCTTTTGTCTTGACCTTCGCTGCTAGGTCTTCATAGGAAATATTCTAGATTCAATCTGATGTTAGACATATGCAAAAAAAATTATATTATTGTGTTATCTATGATTAAGAGTACTAAGATTTTATGGTTGCTAAAACAGAACTTTACAATCCTTGGTGGGGATAATACAAGAAGGATTCCACTTCTTATCAAAATAAAGATAATCCCATTATGGAAAATGCAAGCATCTCTGGCTATGGACACTTGAAGCCTAAGATTTTTTCCCTCCCCTCAATAGGCCGAAGAAAACTTCGAGTGGAAGAACTTTTCTAGCCAACCGAATAAAGGGAGGCACCTACCCAAATAACATTCTATGAAAGACGAGTAAGAAAAACTTATACTTGATAGAGAAAAATATTGCTTCTTGAACGCCTGGAGCTTTGATGTCTTCCTTCCCCAACCCTGTCATGTCCACTTGTAAATACAAAGCATTTCTCATTCTGCAAATTCCTTGACCTGCCTCTAACTACATCGATTATCATTAGGAAGGTAGTGTGTTGACATTTTTGCACTAGCAAAGGGTGTTAGAATATCTGATATGTTGTTGAATGTTAGTTTTGTTGTGCTAATTTCAACTTTAGAATTAAAAACAATTACTTATCATTTGCTTCATGTGCATAGGTTTCCTTTATGGTGTTTGTGAATGAACAAATAAATTTTGTCATGTTTTATGTCAAATTCATGAGAAAAATAGCATGAAAGTAGAGTGTTGAACAACAACAAACAAATGTACAAAAAACCATCAAAATAAACACCTAACATAGTGTTTTGATGAAGGAGTTCCCCCTTCCTGGGCTACATCTCCTTGGTCCAGCTCCCATGGCTTGGGCCTTAGTATAAGCTCAAAATGGAAAAATGTATTGTTTACAATGCTTGACTGCTCCTAAAACCTACTTCCATGTGCTCAGAACATCAAAATCATCTAGGAATTCCTTTTCCTAATCTCAATTTGGTCGACTTTTGCAAAAGTTGTGGCAAAATCAATTTCTCGTAGGAATTCTCCACTAAAATTGGAGGAGCTCCAGTTAACTCCACTAAATCTAGAGTTACCCCAGAATTTGGGGGACCTCCAAATTTTCCGCAATCTTAACTACACATTAATTATTGAATAAACTCAAATTGATTAAGTGCTAATCTTGTAGTTAGTGCTAATCGTGCGGTTAGGCTAACCTCCAGACTCCAGTTATGCAATAGTGTGGTCACATGCTGAGGTAACCGTTAACAATTATTGTTTAGCTGGCTACTGATTTTGAGTGTTTGGTCACATGGGAGGGGGCTGGCCCATAGGGCTGGCTCCCTCCTCTCCCCAATCGCTAATGGTTATGACTTTAAATATAAACAAAAATCGTAGAATGTTAAGAAACAAAGCTACGGTGCAGTGGTAATACATTGGAACTATGGAGGTGAGGTTGTTTTCTCGACTCCATCGACCTGCCATAAAATTTTACCATAGCACGTCGATACCCAGACCTTTGGGGAGGGACACGTGGCAGCCTCTGGGCTTGCCACTTATCCCCTCTTCATTGGTCCATCCTATGACCAACAGAATCGAACCAAATCATCAACCTACAGACCAAACACAACATGCCACTTGGAAAATCCTTACTGGACATTGACCATCCCTTTGACTTGCCTAGTCACCTGCCATATTAGTAGTATAGACAACTGAATATGCAACGACTGTACTTTTTTTTTGCAAAACTCTACTATTCGGCAAAGTAGACTAAATGCGACATCTTCCTCATACAAGATCCATTTTGAGTGAAACGAGTTGCATTAGGGTCGTACGGCCAAGATGGGCGCGGTCATTTAGGTTTTGAGTGATTCTGAGCACTTTGATTTTTGAGGTAAATAATGATGACTTGATCATTCCCCCTAGTGTAAGCATTTGGGATCCCAAAAGATACTATCAGTTGTTTAGAAGGTGAGGGTACAACTCCCTCACCTTCTCTATCTACATCCATTTGGCCTTAGAAGGATTTTGTCCCTTCAGTCCCATTCGAAGTTATTTGACATTCCCTCCCTTTGAAGTTCTCGTTCTTCTGTCAAGTATGAGATCTTGTAGAAGTTCATCAAGATATTCTGGTGAGAAATCATCTATTGATGGCAGCTGGACATGCTCTCCTTGATCATCAATCAAAAGAGGCTCAAACAATCTCAAATTCTCAACATTAACAACATAGTATATTTGCATATAAGGAGGCAAATCTAGCTTAAATGCATTGTTACCAATCTTTTCTAGAATTTTAAAAGGACCATAATGGATTGGCTTAAAATTTTTACCTTCCCCTTTAAGTCTCTCTTTGCAAATATAACCAAACTTTGTCTCCAACTTGAAATTTATGATTGACACGGTGTTTGTCATGCCTTGCCTTGTAGCTGCTCTGACTTTTTTCAAGTTGTTCTTGCACTATGTGATGTATCAACAGAATTTGCTCAATGAAATTCCTTGCCTTATCAATGTCATTATGACCATCGATGGCAACATCTTTCTCAAAGATGAGGTCCAATGGAAATCTTGGCAAGTACCCAAAACATGCCTCAAATGGCAATGTGTTTGTGGAAGAATTCTTTTCCCTGTTGTATGCATGATGTATGTAATGCAACTATTCATCCCACAACTTGCGATGTTTGTTGCAATATCATTTAAGAAGATGAATGACTATCTTGTTGACCACCTCGATTTTTCCATTCGTTTGCAGATGAAAGGTTGTATTCTTCTTCAACTTAGCATCCATCATGTCCCACAAATTTGACCAAAAATTCCAAACAAATCGAGAATCTCGATCACTTACAATGGAAGTAGGAAGACCAATATGAACCAAAACATTTTGAAAGAGAAGATGAGTTGTTTGTTCAGCTATAATTTTCTTTTTACATGGCGTTGGAATACACATCTTGTTGAACCTATCTACAATGACATACAAGTAATCATGACCTCTCCTTGACAATGGAAGACCTCCTACAAAATACATTGAGATACTCTCCCATGGATGCGAAGATACTAGAAGTGGAGTGTACAATCCCAGTTTCCTATTCCTAGGCTTACTTGTTGCACACAAATAACATCCTCTAATGAAATGAGATACAGTATCAAACATGCGTGGCCAATAACAATACCTTTGGATATTTGCTAATGTCTTGCCTACACCAAAGTGTCTAGTAATCAATGAAGTGTGTACCTCCCTTATGATATTGTTTCTTTGTCTCTGTGGAATACATAACTTTCCCAATTGATACAACAAACTGTTATGTACACGGTAATCTAAGTCTTCAATTTGGTTTCCTTGACTCAATCTTGCATACACATCTTGAAAGTCATTATCATATGCATATTTCTCAATGTAACTTTCATGCAAAACAAAATTGTGCTTGAGTATAATAGATGAATTTACAATAGGCGTAGAAAGCATATCAGCTACCTTATTGTAGATTCCCTTTTTGTACTTGATAACCAAATGAAACTGTTGTAGAAAACCCATCCATCTGAAGTGTCGTGATTGTTGCAACTTTGACTGTGACTGTAAGTACTGCAATGGTTGATGGCTGGTATGGATAATGGTCTCCCTCCCCATCAAGTAGTGTTTCCATTTTTTGACAACTTGTACCAATATATAAAGTTCTTTGTCATAAGTGGGATAGTTAGTCATAGCACCATTAAAAATTTGAGAATGAAATGAAATGGGCTTACCATGCTGCATAAGAACTGCTCCCATGGCATAATCACTAGCATCCATTTGAATCTCAAATGGTTATCTAAGATTCGGAAGAGCCAATACCGGTGTTGAACTGATCTTTTGTTTTAAAGCATCAAATACTTTCTACTATAGATCTCCCCAATGGAAGACTTTCTTGACACTAATCAATGCATGTAGTGGTGCTACAATGGAAGAAAAATTAGCAATAAATATACTCCAATATTGTGCTTCCCCTAGAAAGCTTCTTACCTCTATAACTGTATTGTGTTTGGGCCAATTGACAATGACCTCAACCTTAGAGGTGTCTATCTTCACCTCACCTCCTCCAACAATGTGTCCCAAATACACTAAAGAAGTCTTGCGACATTCACACTTTGACATCTTTAAAAACCACAATTCTTTTCTCAAGAAATCAAGTACTTTGTTCACATCCATGACATGTTCACCTTTGGATTTTCTGAATATGAGAATATCACATAAGTAAACAAAGACAATGTCATCTAGATATGGTCTCAATACACCATTCATAACTCTCATGAAAGTAGCTGGAGAATTTGTAAGACCGAAAGGCATAAAAAGCCACTCAAACAGTCCTTGTTTAGTTATAAATGTGGTTTTACAAATGTCCTCTTTAGCTATTCTAACTTTATGGTAACCACTTCGTAAGTCTAACTTAGTGAAATAATTTTGCATACCTCAGTTGATCAAGAAAATCATCAATTCTTGGGAGTGGATAACGATTCTTTACCGTTATTTTATTCATTGCATGAAAATCCACACACATGCACCAAGTCTTGTTCTTCTTTGGCACCAAGACAATGGGTGAACCACATGGAAAAGTAGATGGGAGTATGTTACCTTTGTTAAAAAATTATTGAGTTTGCTTCTTGATTTACATGCTCTCCATAATTGACATGCGATACATGCCAATGTTTGGAAGTGGAACATCCTGCTATAGTTGTATCTCATGTTGCATTCCCCTCATGGGAGGTAACCCCTTTGGTTCCTGAAACTGCTTGTCATGCTTTCTTACCACATCAAACAAATAAGATTTTAACTTATCATCACAACCTTCAAAAGATTCAAAATCAATGTCATTCTTTTTCTTGATCATGAGAAGCACAAAATGTTTACTTGCATTTACTAGTCTCTTCATCTACCCTATATTAAACAAAGAAATGTTTAAATTTTGTGATGGGCTCTCACAATATAATCCACTCCATCCTTGAGTAACAAATATTTGTTCTCATGGCGATAAAATACCTCTTTCCTATCATACAAATATGGGCTCCCCAGAATGGTTCCTGAAATGTCAAGTGGAACTACATCTAACTCAACTTCATCAATGAATTTTTCAGTAATGTCAAACCTGAATAAGAATTTCCTTGTAACCTGTAAATTTGCATTATTGACTATCAAACCTAAGGGATATGGCTTGTGATGAGGTATAATTTCAAGGTTAAGATTTTTAACCAAGTATTCTTAAATTAATTTTGATTGTGACCCACTATCAAATAATGCATCAATCTTTTTATGATTTGAAATTACCCTTACATGGAACAACTCTATCCTTGATTCTTCATTTGGAGTGTTATTGTGACTATGTGAGGAACTAGTTCTTACAACAACTTCTTTTCCTTTTGTGGCCATGGCTGAAATCTTGGTCTCATCCCCAGAATCTAATCCAAGATAATGTTGTGTGGTAGCGGTTGTCTTTTGTTTTCCCTTATTATTTGGTTTCATAGGCCTTAGTATAGGATGTAGTTTCCAACTATGGGTTTCATCATGCCTCACTTTAGAACAATGTTGGCATATAGTTTTCTCCCCTTATTTCTTCACACTTGCATTCTTCTTTCCCTACCATTTTCCACCCTTCTGTTTCTCCTTACCATTGAATGGCTTCTTCTTACTACCCTCTTCCTAAATGTTCTTTCCTCTTCCTTCCAGGTGCATGGCTTCCACACATACCTCATCTAAGTTGCTTGGATTTAACATAAGGATAGTGTGTTTTAAGTAGGACTGTAAACCTCCAATATATTTCAATAGCGTATCTTGGGAATTCAAGTTTACTCCTAACAATAAAGCCCTTTTCCTAAACTCTTGGGTATAATCTTGAACTGTTTGGCCCTTGAGTTGCCTAAACTTTTTCCAACTCATAATAAATTTTTGCATATAGGCTAACGGATAAAACTAACTTTTAATTGAAGAAACAAATTCAACCCAAGAGATGGATATCTTACCATGAATTCACATTTCCTCTTGAGTCTTTGCTTCCCACCAAACTAGTGTTGCTCCTTCTAGCCTCAATGAAGCCAACTCTATTTTTATGTCATCTTCTTGAAGGTTTTGAATTCTGCAATAAACCTCCAATTTTAAAATCCAATTGTCTAACTTTTCTACGTTGACCTCACCATTGTACATGGGAAGTTCAAACTTAATCTCCAATTTGAGTAAGGGAGTTTTTTCCTTTGGGGTTTTTGAATGAGTATGAACAATTTTTGTGGTGGAAGTGGAAGATGATGTTGTTTGAGATAATGAGGATGATGAAGATGATGAGGAATATGAAGATGGTGGAGATGGAGGGGGCTTTCCTCCATTACCCTTTGAATCCTTATTTTCATCTTTTTTATCTCCTGAGCTTCCCTCTCCATGTGGGGACATAGAACTCTCTCCCTCCATTCTAGTATTCCTCTCTTCATAAAGGACTCTAACCATATCAATTAAATCATATAAATATTTCTTAAATGCTTCCTCTTCTGAAAGACCTTCAGTCTCTCCTGTTCCAGACATGATGCCTTTGGATTCAAGCTTAGCTTTTGGTACTTCTTGTACCTTCTCAATCTCAATTGAAGGTAAAACTTGAGGTTCTTCAAGTGCAGCTATGATTGGAACTTTGGGTGGAGATTATGGCCTTGTGACTTTCCTTTTTGTGGGCATTACCTCTAGATTTGCAACCAATAGTTTCCATTCTCCTCTGTGCAACTTTAAGCTTGTAAGCATCACAAATTTGCAACCATTAAAACCCTTCTTGCACAAAACTCAAGCAATAAACCAAATAACCTTTCCTCTGAAACCAACTTGATTTGTTATTGAATTTTTATTCTACTGTGCTAGTTTCAACTTCAGGATTAAAAACAATTTCTCATCATTTGCTTCATGTGCATAGGTTTCCTTTATGGTGTTTGTGAATGAAAAGGTAAATCTTGTCAAGTTTTATGTCAAATTCATGAGAAAAATAAAATGAAAGTAGAGTGTTGGACAACAACAAACATATGTACAACAAACCATCAAAATGAACACTTAACACAATGTTTTGATGAAGGATTTCACCCCTCCTAGGCTACATCTCGTTGGTCCAACTTCCATGGATTTGTCCTCTATATAAGCTCAAAATGGAAAAAAGAATTTGTTTACATTGCTCGACTGCTCCTGGAACCTGCTTCAATGTGCTCAAAACATCAAAATCATCTAGGAATTCCTTTACCTTATCTCAATTTGGTTTAATTTTGCAAAAGTTATGGCAAAATCAATTCTCCTAGGAATTATCCACTAAAAATGGAGGAACTCGAGTTAGCTCCACTAATCTAGAGTTACCGCCGAATTCGGGGGGCCGCCAAATTTTCTGCCATCTTAACCGTGCATTAATTATTGGATAAACTCAGATTAGTTAAGCATTAATCTTGTAGTTAGCACTAATTATGTGGTTGGGCTAACTTATAGACTCCGGTTATGCAATAGCGTGGTCACATGCTGAGGTAACTGTTAACGGTTACAATTTAGCTAGCCCCAGTTCTAAGTGTTTCGTCACATGGGAGAGGGCTAGCCCACGGGGTTAGCTCTATCCTCCCCCCAACCCCCAATGGTTATGACTTTAAATATAAATGGAAACCATAGACTGTTAAGAAACAAAGCTATGGTGTAGTGGTCATACGTTGGAACTATGTAGGTGAGGTCGCGGGTTCGACTCTGTTGACTTGCCATAAAATTTTACCATAGTGCGCCGATGCCTAGACCTTTGGGGAGGGACATGTGGTGGCCTCCGATCTTGCCACGTTTCCCCTCTCATTGGTCCATTCTCGACTAATAGAATAGAACCAAATTATCAACATGCAAAACAACCACAATGCACCACTTGGCGAGTCCTTATTGAAAATTGACCATCCCTTTGACATGCCCAGTCACGTACCATGTCAACAGTATGGACTACTAACTATGCAGTGACTATAATTTTTTTTGCAAAATTCCACTATTTGGCAAAGCGGACAAAACACGATATCTTCCTCATACGAGCTCTTTTTTGAGTGAAAAAAGTTGTGTTGGGGTCGTATCGCTAAGGAAAACACGGTCATTCGGGTTTTGAGTGATTCTGAGCAATTTGATTTTTGAGATAAATATTGATCACCTGATCAATATCAGAGAGGAATAATGATTTTCTTGTCTTGACAATTACTTGTGAAAATACTTATATTCTTATTTACTTCTCTTATGTTCTTCTTTTATTGTATTTTCATCAAGCCACTATCAAATCAAAAGCATGAAGATCAGTGACGTTAGATATAGGCACTCGACCAGGGTAAAAACCCCTATGAAGGGGAAAACCCAGTCAAACTCTTCCACTAATAGGTTCAAATCAAATTGAGACAATTCAAGACCTTAGATCTAGTCAGCCTCCCAAGATGAAAGACAAACTTCAATAGTCAATCATGGTCAAACTGCTTCAATCCTACAATAACTTAGATTTTGGCCCTATTGCAGACCTATAACTTTGACCCTTCCAGCTTCAGAATTTTGGCCCTACTACAGACCTATAACTTCGACCCTCCTACAACTACCTAGAAATTTTCATGTGTGGTAGAAGAGAGAATTTTGGCTTGCTTTTGCTTGATAAGTGTGTCCTTCCCTAGGGTTTTCTCCTTCTTGTATAGGTATTTCACTCTTCTTTCTTGCTCTTGCAACTGCAGAACAAATTTTCTTGGTGGGTGTATCAAATTTGGTTGAGTAGCTACCAATATATAGTGGTTTGAGGCTCCTATTTAGGCTGCCTTGTCTTCTTTGAGGCCAGCTTGGATTTTTTGAGGCCGACTTGGTGGGGGAGGCCTATTTGGCTCAATTTACATAAGAAATAATTTTATTTCTTGATATACAAATCACAAGGAGGGTCTATTACATGATGAAAAGGACTAGGACTCATGACACAAACCCTAGAAGCATTCAATGGAGGCTATGATCTAAAAATAAAATAATAAAGCATGAAACCCATGCTAATAAATGATTTTCTTTTATAATAAAAAAATATTTTTCCTTTTTTTAACAAATACATTACATCATGACTCAAATACAATTATGAAGATTGACACTAGTTACATTCTTCAACAAAGGGAGAACCACATCTATGGTAGAAGGATTAAATTGGATGTTGGTACTGTTGAAATTCTAATGTTCTATGCTCTAACAATCACTTATTACAAAACTTCTTTAGGTTGCAATTTAGATGAGAAATTGTAGATAGAACATAAATCAAATGCACATTAGAACACAACAAATAATACAATGAAACAAATAATTTAGGTCCAATGACCATGGAAAAACCCACGAGGGAAAAACCCAACCAGATTCTTTTTCTATTATAAATCAATTGTTCAACAGAGATACAAAGTACAATGATAGATCAAGAGAATGTGTAAGTTCTCCCAAATCTGAACAAGCTATAGCATGAAGATTATTTGTAGCAACAGATGCACACATTGCATCAACCTTCCCTTCAACTAAATCAAAACTAAAACATTGAATCAACCTTGGTTCACCAAGTTTTGCTCTTACTCTCCAAGTCTCTCTCTGACATTCTTCTTCAACTCTTTTCAACTCTTGTTCAAGTTCAAATTCTTCTTTTACAATGCACAAGTAGTGAGGGGAGAAAGAATGAGGCACATATAGATAGGAGGAGCAATGAATCCATGCCATAAAAGAGGAGTAACTTGCATGCCAAGAGGGAGAGTAACATATGCCCATTTAGGAAATGTAACTCATGCCATTAAGAAGGTACACATACCTTTCTAATTTATGCCATTAAGGAGAGTGTAACATATGCATTAAAGAGTGCATAAGAGGAATTTTTCATGACATACATTAATGAGAGCGTAAAAGAGTGTAAGAGGAATCTTTTATGATGAGATTTTATTGAGTGTAAGAGGAATATGCCATGCCAATAATCAGAGTGTGAATGAACATTATTGAGAACCATGATTGAGTGACTTAATTTCTTTTTAATAATAATATAATAGTATCATAAGAATAATAATATAATATTAATGATAATATTGATGATTAAGTTGAAATTGAACTATTAGGATTGAGTGATGATCAAAAGGGATTTTCCATCAACAACTTGATTAACAATTGATGCAAGGTGATTTACTATTTTTGAAAAGTCATACTTGAGACTTTTTATTTTTAGATTTTCTATTTTTATAAATTCATCTTTGAGCTACCAAATTTTCAATAGGTACTAGCTACCTGTGCCCAACCTCAATATCCATCCCATGATGGGTTGACACCAGTTCCGTTCCACCACTATCTAGACATTTACTGCTATTCAAAATTAGCTGTAAAAACATTTTGTTGAAGTAGCTCTTTCATGGTATCCATGGCAACTCGAACATCTAACCTGCATTCATGAGTTGTAGAAATTTCAAAGTGTTGATGATGCCCCTCTATGGTTACAAAAGTTATATATGCATTCAACTATAGATTTGTGCTCTACAGCCACTCAAAACAACCTTGTACCTATTGCAGCCTGCTACAGATCCAACTGGAAGCATATACATTTACCATATAGTAGATATGGATGAAATAGTATCTTGGCACCCTTCCCTTTTCGGCTATACAATAAACCCCAAGCTCGACACCTTGTTGGGAATCACTTTGTTTAATGGTTAGACAGTAGGAAATAATCCTTAACATTGATTTCAGAGGAGCTCCCATCTACTTGCTCTCAAGCTCCTAAGAGTCAGATGAAGAGTCTAATCTTCGAGCCAAAGGTCCACAGGGGGGCAGTTGTCTGCATGCAAGCCCCACTTGGTAGCAGTTCACTTTTTCGTTTTTTTTTGTTTTTTATTTATTTAACCATTTAACCTTATTAGTTATTGTATTTAACTTTTTTTTTAATTTATAATTTTTTTTTTAATTTTTATTTTTTAATTTAAATATATTAAAAAAATAAAAACCGACAACTTTACTCAATACGACTTGCATAGCCCTTTCCCTTGCATGCAAGGCACATGTCTATGGGATGCTAAACCTATTTTAAATTTTAAATTTTTAGGCATGTCGATTTATTTTAGAATCGCTTCATGTTGATTTTTTCCTTTATGACCTGCAAAGGTGAAGCAACAGTAGGGTATCCACTAATTGGAACAGTCTTTGTTGTATGTCAAGGTCAATGAGACAAAATAATCTTGGCTTTGCATTTGAGAATCATTACTGAACAGATGTTAATGGCCACTGTAATTGTTTTTGTCTCTCATTTTGATCGACTTTAAGTAGATGTAGATGCAAATATAGAATACAACCAGGCCCTTTATCTTCTGGTTTTGGTAGATTTTAATTTCACAAAAAATTTATATTACGTACTTTATTCTCTGGATGGAAAGGAGGAAGTCACTTCCTCCATGGACATAGAACCCTAACTAGAAGATGAAACTTTAGGTGCCTGCCATCTTCTTTTATTTGGGTATTCTCTCTTCCCAGGAGGATTGTATCTTGTCTTGAGCTGGATACCCGATGTCCTCATATTAATCTCCAAATCTTCAACATCATTAAACATTGCCTTAAGGTTAGTCCACTATGTTTCACTCAAATGCAGAGCAAACTTAGCTTCGAACGCTGCACCATAGATGACCATGACCGTAGGCTCAGAGACAACCTACTCGCTATTACAAAAATTCCAATGGTTCCAAAAGTATATTCATGCAAAATCTATTAATACCTCTAGAAGCCTTGACGAGGTACAAAGACATATTGGTGTTCTAGACCCAAAGATCAGAACTTCTAATGGTGGTGTTGCAATGAAATACACTTAATGGAACTATGTATATGACACTTTTCACCCCCAGATAGTCTAGTTCCTCTCTAGATAGCCCATGTTGTTTTTCCTCCAATGTTTCTTACTCCTGGAGACTCTGCATTATGATTTTGAAATTAGAGGAGGACCTTCGCAAATGAGGAAGAAAAACAGAACCATGTTGGATTATCAAGCATCAATTTCATATTTTGGAGGAATATAAAGACAAAGAATGTGTTTTAGAGTGGTATCGATTATCGAGACAATAATAAATTGACAATAATAAGTCACAATAACCAGTAGCATACACAAGATAGGACTCTCAACTATTTTCCCATTCGAAAAGTGCTTGAATTTACTGAAATCCTTTTGATGAGATTTAATCTTCCAGTTCTTGTATCCATCAATAGCTATAATGGTCTATCTAGTCGCACCTAGCATTTTGATATCTATCATCTATGATCTCAAGACATCCAGATCTGTATTTCTATGGTTGTTTCCAGTTCAAAATTGTTTTCTACATGCTAAACCTTTTATTCAAGCTCCTGCATACTTTAAATGGCCTGTAAAGGCTGATGATTTGTTTTAATCTCAATCTTTTATAGGTAGTTAAATTATTCTTGCTTCAGACTATTAAGGATGCTGCTATGGACATGTGGTCTTCACAAATGAAAATAGCTTGGGATGAAGCTTGTTGAAGCTATCAAAAGTGAAATGAAGACCTCATAACCATGAGTTTTGTGACTTTGTTGCTACCTATTGACAAAGTCTTGGTAGCTAATGCCTCAGAGGTATTTAAGATATTGGCTTATGACATTTCAAGAGAGGACGTCAATTTATTTCTTGATAATAGGAAGACCTTAGACATTATTATCTGTTTATAAAAGGTAATAGACCTGAATGACCTGAATGTCTTAAGATGGTTGTCATTGAGTTCTATGAGAAGTAATTAAAAGCTATAATAACCATCATTGGCTCCTATCACATACACATAACACCCCAGGTCATTGTTCTCAGATCCCTTTGTATTTTTCAAACCTGTTATAAAGTCCTAAAAATATGGATGTCCATCTGCAACAAAATTTCACTCCACAACTGAGATTGGATTCAATATCAAATTGAATAGAAAATAGAAAAATTCATAAATAAAAGTTTCAATCCAACAATATACAACTTAGGTGCTTGTCGTTTTCTTCTTAAACACAACCAACTGCAAGCAATTTGTGTTAAATTAGTCCGCTTATGAGCTTGGAATTTGAACTCCTAGTGTTGTCGCACAAAATGTGTAGGCATTGTGACAATGACTCAGATCGAGGGTTGTCACCCTAATCTCAATCTCTCCATTTAAATTGTCTCCCTACAACAGGCTAAGGGGGGTAGACCCTATGAAAATGGAATGAAGGAGAATTAGTTGGAATCAGCTAGTTCAGGAGACACAGTGAATAGACCAAGTACTTGATTTAGATCTAGCAAAATTTATAGGATTTGATTAGATTTTAAGCAATTCATGCCAGTGCCTTATGGAGTCAACTATCTTGCTAAGAAATTTAGGGCCAAGTAATTGATTTGCAACTACTGCTTAGATGAATGACTATCTTATATGGAGTGTAGATTCTAAAGCTAATATGAGATGAAAGAACCTTGGTTAATTTTAGTTAAATTCCTATCTAAGTTTTAACCTTTTGATCCTTTCTATATTGAGCCTAATTTCGTAGTAATTGATAGAAAGAAGATAAGGTGAAGAACACTAAGGTGTGATTAACGATACCTCTCGTGAAAATCTAACATACCCAGTGCCTCCGGTGTTGTAGAGAGTTGTGGTTCTGACGACTGCAAGGTCACCATTTTAAGTACTATTAAAACAAGACTTCTCAAGTAAGGATGGATGGATATCTATCTCTCTATTGACCAAGCTTATGTCTAGAAGTAAATTTTAGTTATGCAAAACTAACTTAATATGCAAACGCACGAGATGATTAGAAGATGAGATGAAGCTAGATTCAAGGATGAAAAGTGCTTAAGCTACAACCTGATTCAAAGTTCTATATCAAAGCCCTTAATTGTCAAAATGAATGTTCACTTCACTAGACAAATATTGGAAGATAAACTTCTTAGAAATATCATAATTAGACTACAAACTTACTTCAAATCTTCTAGAGTCTTTCAAATGCAATTATAGCTCAAAGAGAACAAAACCGTTTTCATAAATTAATATCAGATGCTCGAAAAATACTCAGTTCATGAAACAAAAGATATGCATTTTATCACAATTACATGACATAGCAGTTAATTTTCAAAAATTAGTTTTTAGGATAGTAGTAAGAAAAACTTTATGAAAACAACAATATGACAATGAAAACAGTAAGCTATCAATGATATTTTTATGCCAAAAATTTACCAAAATTTTTCCAAACTTGCCCACATCAATTATCAAAAAAATTTAGCCTGCTATGATGTGATTTCCAAAATTATATCAGATCTGATATACTTATTATAGCTAGCAATTAAAACATGAAATAAGCCTAATGATGAATGCCCAACTCAAGAAATTAAGTTCTTAATGTATTAGACAACTTAGGAACCGATTTTAGGCTAACCCACATGAAATTTTTCCACTGTTATATTTCAGACTTCAGAAACAGAATTATTCAGAGATAATAGTCACCCTAAATATAGATCTAAGGAGAATTTTTGATACACATAAAACATAAATGACTTATTAATATATTTAGCAACTTTTTTAGTTAATTTCAAACCACTTAGATGTGTTTTTAACCATTATTAGAAAGGTATATGACTATTGTAGAAAACATTGAGAAAAAGCATGGTTTAGAGATCAAACCCTTAGTCCCTAGACCTTGAAGATCACTTGCCCAAGTTGCCAAAAAAATTTCAAATCCTGAAACACAAAGTTGTACCAAATTTTCTACGAAAACTCATTGATGATTAGCTTCAGAAAATCAAATATTCAAATAACAAATGGAGCAAGCGGAATATAGGGCCAATGAGAGCTAGTAGTAGGCCTAATAGAACTAGCATTGGGCTATGAGAAGGAAGATCTGGGCTTAGGAGCCCCAAAACTTGAAACCCTTGTTATGAAAAAAAATATTTTTCTTTAGGTCTTTAGATTTATTGCAAAATCTTTAATGGCTGGACTTGCAAACAAATTTCTGAGTCTAGATCTTGCCCTGTAGGGTTTACATTTGGCCCAGATCTAAAGATCTCTTTGGATAAAATTTTAGATATATGCCTGCAAACAATATTTGATCCCAGATCTTACCTTCTAGGTTCTAGATCTAGCTCAGATTTGAAGATTTACTTGGTTGATTTCTCAGATCTGAAGATTTACTTGGTTGATTTCTCAGATCTATTCCTGCAAACAATCTTTGAGCCCATATTTTTCCCTCTAGGTTCTGGATCTAGCTCAAATATGAAAATTTTCTTGGCTGATTTCTTAGATCTATTTCTGCATAAGTGAAAAAAAGAAAAACCCAATACCCAATATGTGCAAAAATAGAGAAAATCCCAAAAACTGAAGTGTTAAAATTCAAAATTATGTTACAAAATTTCAAGTAAATAATAGATCTATACAAATAATTTATAGATCTATAAGTAAATAACAGATCTATATAAATAATTTATAGATCTATACAACTAATTTACAAATCTATCAGATCTGAGGAGTATGAGTCCAACTCCGCTTCCAGATCTGATAATTTAAGGCTCTTAATAACCAGATCTATCAAAATTTCTACAAAATATTTAAAATATTTTGAAATTTTAGAGAGGTACTAGCACAAAAACACCTTGCAAAAAAACGATTATCATTAAGTAAATCCTGAGGCTTATATGAAGTATGCTATTCGGAAAATATGTGTTGAGAGTTCGTTGGTCCAATCGAAGACTATCCCCAAACGCTCAACGAGAACCTGAGAGATCTTCTACAAACACTAGTTCAACCATCAAATCATGTAAAGAAATAGAACAACAATAAAATTTTAAAGAAATAGAGATATCTGCTACTTCAATCGAAATTAACATGTTACCCTAGATCCAACAAACTGAATAAGATACCTGTATTCAAATTATTCTAAAAGAGTTATTAATTGACACTTTTCACACAATATTAAGCATAAATTAAAACAATGTTACCATAAATTCATGAAGAGGAACACTACAGCACGTTGAAACCCCAAAGAGTTTTGCATTAATTCAAAAAAGTATGCAAGAGAGCTTGAAAGCTTAGTAAACAATTCAAAGATCGGTTGAATTGACTGACAAAAGACTTCCTATTTAAAGATAAATCCTCCACTCGCTAGTTCGAGTGATCATTGTCAAAGCAATATTGACCATTGATGAAGATTAAATTTTCTTTTAATCTCATAAGTAAAAATTTTAAATTCTTGAGAAAATTCGAAATTTTCAATTAAATGCTTTTTAATTATCTCAAAAATAAAATTTTTGAATTAATTTCCTCAAAAAATTGACTTTGACTTAAACCCTGGGGACCAAAGGCTTAAAATTGAGCAAAATAATCAATTTACGTTAGTCCCGATACCTCTTAAATTTAATTTTTAAAGACTGATGAATTTGTCTTCAGAGAATTTAAATCTACCTAGGACCTAGAATTAATTAAATTTTTGGTTTAAGATTTTAATTAATTTTTGACCAAAAAATTTAATTAATTAACCTATGAGGGGATAAATTATTTTTTCAATCCTCAAGACACTTTATATCATAATTTTCATATCATTTACATCATAAGAGGGAAAACCCATTCGTAAAAAACCCTCACAGACTACCCATTTCTGTGACACAAATATAATCCAACAGACCAATTAATTTTTAATAAAATAGCCTAACCAAATCGTTAGGATTATTCCCAAATCACTTTTACATAGACTCGATCTATAACACTAGGACTCGCCTAAGATTCTAGTGACAAAATAGATTCTGGCTTTGGGGTAAGACTGAAGGAAAACTCTGCCGACCATCTGAGAATGGATCGGTGAGACCAAAAACCTCCCGGAATGTAGATCGTCATCATAAAAGTAGGTTTACCTAGACAATTACATACATGACACAGATCTATTGAGGTTATTCACATCATATACATGCAGAATGGGTTTACATTATAACATGATTCTCAAGTTGATGATCCACATATCGATCAAGCGCTATCCCTTTTGCGAAAAAAAGGGTGTACTGCTATGGGTCGTTGACACGTAGTGGTCAACACCCAGCATTGGAGGGGAAGGTCACTATGGTGAGAATTGGCCGTCAGTAAAAGTAGTGAGCTTATATCCAAACTCTAGTTGCCTTCAATACTGTCGAAAGTTACATACTTTCTTGGTGCATCAAACCTATAATCATTCTGTCATTAATCTCTTGGTGCATCCTCTGTCATTGATCTATTGGTGCATCATTTGACTAGGGATTTGTTAAATGATTACAATACTGGTGGTACATATTTTAGCTTAAGGATATTGGTCACCATGGTTTCACCTTTTGATTGTTGCTACAAAATTTATTACTTTTGCTATGGAAAAGGATTGCAGTTATCTTCTTAAGAAGGTTACATATACAAAACCTCTGCATTTATGAAAAGAAAATAATTTAAGTCGAAGGAATCTTGGCAGAAGATAGATAATCCTGCACCAACATCCATTAATGACTTGATTCCTATGTAGCTAAAGTGGTAATGACAATACAGAGTCAAGGTCAATTCACAAAATGGCAATGCTTTCTGATTTCACTGTCAGTGTTAGCTTACAATTGGATGCCAAAGGTCTTATTATAATAACTTCAGTTCTCATGAAGGTTTGTGCCTTCTCATTAAGAATACTACATCAACGTCTATTGGTGCAGAGTGTGTTGACTCTGATCACAGCTTCATGCATCAAAAGGTTCATTATGCTGTGCCTCAATGAGATTTTTTTTAACTGTGTTATCAATATAAACTTGCATATAGCATAATGAATCAGGGTCAATTCACAAAATGTCAATGCTTTCTAATTTCATTGTCAGTGTCAGCTTACAGTTGGATGCCTAAGGTATTATTATAATAACTTCAGTTCTCATAAAGGTTTGTGCCTCCCCATTAAGAATACTACATCAACGTCTGTTGGTGCAGAGTGTGTTGACTCTAATCATACCTTCATGCATCAAAAGGTTCATTATGCTGTGCCTCAACGAGATATTTTTTTTACTGTGTTACCAATATAAGCTTGCATATAGAATGAAGTGTATTCCAAGCATTGAGAAGTCTATCAATTTAGCATCAAATAGTTTTATTCTTTAGCACATATTAAGGCTTTAAAGAAAGCTAATCTACGAGAAATAAGTTCTACTGGTGCATAGCAAAGTAAAATATCAGTAGCAAAGGAAAGATATAAATGGCCTCTATGTCCCCACCACATATTTTTCCTCAATATGTATCCTAGTGCATATGCATTCCAACTATTTTTCTCTCTTGCATTTTAGCAGCATTCCTAAGCCTTATTTATTTACACATAGCATCTTTCTCAATCTAGAAAAATAGAATAATAATGATAGCAAGGGATGCGTTAAGGAATTCTCCCTTGCAATTCATCTCATACCATGGAACTACACGTCATTGGAGTGGTTCCACTATTGTTACTTTCCACACAGTTGAGTGGTTCCACTATTGTTACTTTCCAACTTTGCTTAAGTTCATCATTTGCTTCATGTTCTTCGCTTCATGTTCTCTACACATAAAGTCGTTGGTTTATATCCCACAACTCTTCTTCTCGGTATACTTCCTCTACCGTAATAAACTTTCAACGACTTCTTCCTTACATAAACATGATGCCCATCATATTCTGCAACCTTCATTACTTGGTTGTCTTTTCCTATCTCCAGGGGTTAAGGACTTGCATCCTTATTTATGCATAAGGATTTCATTTTCTAGCTGATAGTATATTATAGGCTCCCTATACTTGTCATTGTTACATTGTTGTATACAATAAATAGCTACCATGGCCAATAACTCCCTCAGCTATTCTCTGCTATCCAGATTGCACATGATACTGATCACGGTCAATGCATTTTATGAATTCTTGCTAATGATACTAGTAATTTTAGATCCCTCTTTTTCCTGCGAGACCTTAAATTCAACTTGCATCCAACCATCCTGCTACCAAGAATTACACTTAGGCTCTCAACCTGAATATCTATGCTCATTTAGGAGCACTATTCTAATTATAGGTATTTCTGGCCATCGTCAACCCTACATCCTACCAGCTAATGGACAAACACCTAAGACTGCGATGCCTTTGTCCAATCACTTATGCTAACATACCACTGTGCAAACATCTTTATGAGTTCTACAATCTCCCTGGTCACTCCACACTGACAAGGGCTTGTCATATCCATTTTAGAGGCTCTGCTCTATTGATCACCTAAGACTGCCATATAAAACTCAGCACCTAAGACTGACATAAAACTCAGCATCAAGGTATGTCCTCAATTGATGCATTTTCGACCCTAAAAGGCTTGCCATCTTCGCTGCCATAAAGTAAAAAATGTATGCCATTTTGGCAGGTAACAGTCCCCAACCTCTTTATTAGGTCAGTGGGGTCGGTTGAACCATGAAATGAATTTTTTGATGGAGCCACTCCTGCCTCCTACAGGGGGCTCAATAGGATAGCCGGTGTGGGCTGGAGAAGGCTAGCTAATAGCTCAGCCAACATAGATCTTTCCTAAGCCAACAGGGTTCTTTACAGAGATAGTCTAATTCCTCTCTAGATAGGCCCATGTCCGTTTTTCTCCAATGTTTCTTGCTACTGGAGACTCTGCGTTCCGATTTTGCGTTTACATCCTCAAAATTAGAGGGCGACCTTATCAAATGAGGAAGAAAAACAGAAGCAATCACTGGCATCTCACTCTTCCACATGAGAGTGAGAATGCACTCCAGCGCATCATGCAACAGACTTCGTTTTGAGTATACTGTCAACATTTTTTGTTTTCCTTGAAATTATATCAACGTTGCACATATCTTCACTGTTTTCCACACAAAATACATGTAATAACATCATTAGTTTCCAGATCATTTTCTGAATAGCATAAGAGAGGTAGTGCGTGACCAAAACTTGCTCACTGATGCCTGGGACCATTTGTGGTAGTTGTAAACAAAATGTGGACTTTTAATCTTATTGAGCTTTCTCTCGACTCTCAATTATTTAGTATTTACCGATTCGGCAAGTGCTCGTATTTACTGAAATCTTTCTGATGAGAATCTTCCAGTTCTAGTATCCCTCAACAGCCGGAATGGTCTATCTAGTTGCACCTTGTATTTTGATATCTATATTTCCAAGACATCCAGATCTATTTTATTTTGATATCTACGATCTCCATGACATCCAGATATGTATTGATTATTTTGATATCTATGATCTCCATGACATCCAGATATGTATTAATTCTGCAAATGTTCCAGGACAACCATCGTTTTCCATGGTTATGTTCCAGGTCAACCATCGTTTTCTATGGTTGTCTGCAGTTCAAAATTGTTTTCTACGTGCTAAACCTTTTCTTCAAGCTCCCGCTCAACGTAGGGACTTGCTGCCGTGGAACTTTCCTTGTTTTATCTTCAAAGCTGTTTTTGTTTTGATTTTGTTGATTTTGATTTTGATTTTGGAAAGAACATTAATAAAACTGCCCAACACTTCAATTAGACAGGTTGGAGAAGAATAGTCCCATAAATTTTGCCTATTAATGGTAACTTTCATGTTATATATTTTATAGACACACTTATATTTAATAATAAAAATATATTATATTTTAAGAAAATAATATTTCAAT
>APFE030454187.1:218453-233379 GCA_000404065.3 Pinus taeda | reverse complement strand
ATTCATAATGAGGAAGGACAGAGGTTAGTCAGAAAATTTGTCTTATTTTTAAGATTGATTGATTGTGTTTGTAATTTTTTTACTATTAAAATTGTTATAATATTTTTAATTTATAGTGCTTTTTAATTGTATTAAATTCATTCTTTTATTTGGTCCAAAGCAGCTAAAGTAATTTAAATAATTAATTATATTTCATAATGATTTTTTTATTATTTTACTCTTTTTATAATGAGTATCTATTTTTCCATTTACAATTTTTTCCTCCAACATTTTTATGAGTTGTACACTGTCTTCAAAACATTAGACATTTAGAATCTCATACACAATTTATAATTTAATTTCAAGAAGTTAAAACATCATAATGTAAGTTAAAATATCATAATGTATAACATTCAAAATCACAATTAGTATTTAATTTTTAAATCAATAAATCTGGCTAAGAATATATATTATAACTTATTTCAAATTGTAATTAGGAAAATCATAAAAGTGGTAATACAAGTTTTCAATATCTAAATATTTGAATCATATATATAACAAAAAAGAGGGCATTGGAGTTTTGGAAATAGACATATGTTTATCAAGTCCCCAAATAAATGAATTAATTTTGTCCAAACAAATATTCCTTCTTTGGCTCCATGCTTATCAAGTCTCCAACTAAATGTGTTGAATTTTGTCCAAACAAATATTCCCTCTTTGGCTCCATGTTTATCAAGTCTCCAAGTAAATGTGTTGAATTTTGTCCAAACAAATATTCCCTCTTTGGCTCCATGTGTTCTACTACACTACCATTCTTTCCATGAGCATCTTGAGATACTAATAAATATAATTGACATGCATTTAATCACATTGTGAACTACATAACCACTATTACTGTCAATATTCCTCTAGGTTTAAATTTTTATTATTATTTTTTTAAGTTATTTTTTTGGCCTCAGTATAGAAATATATCTTTCAACAAACACGTGAAATACTTCATATGTTTTGCTCCTTCTTATTGAAATTTAACATTATAGTTTTTAATAAAGTTGCATAGAAATATATCTTTCATCAAACATGTGAAATACTTCATATGTTTTGGTCCTTCTCATTAAAATTTAAAGATATAACTTTTAATAAAGTTGCATTTTTTAATTAATTACATATATTTCAAATATTTAAATAAATTCAATACTCTAAATATCCCATACAATTTGTAAATTAAATTTATAATTTTCACAAAAATAATTAAAAATTAAAACTAGAATATTAAAATTATAAATTTAAAATATTACATACATCTACATTCCACCCTATCAATGCAATATTTTCCTCAAAATTATTAACTGACAAAATTATTAAATCTAATACATATTAAATAAATATATTAATATTAATATTAGATTTAGTAATACTTTTTAATCTGGATGCATCTTGAAATACTCTTAATCTTAATATTATTTTTAATACTAATACTAGATTTAATATTTCTTTACATAACATATAACCAAAATTTATAATAAAACTATATCAAATTAATATTTTTCAAATATATGCGGAAATATTTATGTCTTTGGGTTTTTCTTTTGAAGATTTATTTTAAAATATTTAATTGAAAAAAAATATTAAATTGGAAATAGATTTTTATTCATTTTTTGCTTTATACAATATTAATTTTTATTATTTATTTATTAAAAGACTGGCATACTACACATCCCCTCATACTAATTATAAAAAAACTTATCAACAAAAATAAATTATTTTTAATTAATTACACTACATTTATTAAAAATATTATAATTTATAAAAATCACTAACTAATTATTTACACTTCATTTATCACTAACTACACTTCATTATCACCAACTACACATTTAGCAAGAGTATAAATTTATTTAAATATTTTCCAATAAAATGAAATAATCATTAAATACAAATTAGGTTTTGTTAGATTTTGTGTTTTTTTTTTTCACTTTCTGGTTCACGGATACTTGGGTCAGTGGGTAGTCACTACGTCTAGGGTTGTTTAACACTGAGTGGATCGGATACCTGGGTCAGTGGGTAGCCACTACGTCTAGGGTTGTTTAACACTGAGTGGATCGGATACCTGGGTCAGTGGGTAGCCACTACGTCTAGGGTTGTTTAACACTGAGTGGATCGGATACCTGGGTCAGTGGGTAGCCACTACGTCTAGGGTTGTTTAACACTGAGTGGATGCCACCCGAAGGGCATCAACACCTTAAGAGCTTTCCAGAATACACGAGTGGATACCCACTACGTCTAGGGTTGTTTAACACTGAGTGGATCGGATACCTGGGTCAGTGGGTAGCCACTACGTCTAGGGTTGTTTAACACTGAGTGGATGCCACCCGAAGGGCATCAACACCCCTCGGCCTATTTACTGACCTAACCCCAAGAGCTTTCGGGATTCGACCCTGTGACCTCCCATTGGCGAGGCACTTGATTTGACTAATTGAGCTAACTCTTGGGGATAAATAAATATTTATCTATTATTTTTAATTGTTGGAATTTAAACTTGTAAATTAATAAAAAATTATTATCATAAACTTAATTCAATGTAATCTAACTAATAGATGAAATGAATTTTTGTTAGGAATCTAGCAATACAATTTCTAGCAAGATTATGATTTCTTGTTTAAAATACACTACCATGAAAAATGTTGAAGTATGTAACTAGCTTTTGTCTTCATAAATATGAATTATACTCTTGGTTCTTGTATATTCTAAAAATAATGAAAAATTATTATTATTTCTTTTGTAGCATGGGCTTCATGCTCAAGGTCAATTTATTTGTGGGTCAAGCACCCATTAAGTGCTTCTAGGGTTTTTCATAGAGTCAAGAGGTCAATTGAGTCATTCACATATATGAAAGACCCAATTGGGCACTTTGTATCATGTAAAAGGAACCTATTTATAGTCAAAAGGGTCAAATGTCCTCCTCCAAGACCAAATTGGCCTACTAGAAGACAAGTCAGCCTCATAAGGGCTATTTCACCACCAAGAAAAGCCTATATATAAGAGAGTTTGAACTCATTTGAAGAGGACATCCAACCAAGTTTGATTACCAAGAGAAGAAGGCTAATAGCAAACGAGAAAAAAAGAAACAAAAGGAAGGAAGAGTGAACTATTGAAGGATCGCTTTAGGGCTAAATCTCCCATAAGTGTGAAGAAGGATTAGGGCATCTTTGAGTTGCCACAAGACCAAATTGTAGTCACACCAAGGAGCCAAATTTTGGAGCAAGAAATATCAAGGAAGGAAGACGAGTTAACAAGGAAGAGGAACCACGTAAAGAGGAGGATAGAGAAGGTTATTTCAACCACAAAACTATCTACATGTGCAAAGTTGCAGTAATTATAGGAGGGCCAAAAATTGCAGTCTTGAAATAGTAGGTTGAAATTCTAAAGAGAGACCGAAATATGAAGTATTGGAGCAAGTTTGACTAGCATTTACTTGGTCTTGGTAAAACTTTTTTCAAGGGTCTTAGGTCTTGGAATTTTTCATTTGAAGATTATATAAGAAGAGAATAATTCTTGTGGGTTTTCCTATCAAGAGGAGAGGTATTTTCCCTGACTGCAACCTACATTTTGTGTCCTCTTCTCTCATTGATCTTCATAGATTGGTAGATTTTTGATGATAATAACGCTAATAATAATCAAGTAAAGAAGAATCTAACCACAAATTACATCAAGTTAAGTAAAAGGACATCACAAGTAATGATCAAAGTAAGAGAAATCACCTAATTAAGCTGCCCCTTGATTTCTCAACATGGTATTAGAGCTAAGGTGACAACAACAAGAAGAGGAAACTTGAAGATTATCCAATTAAAGGACACATAAAGGAAGATCACAAGGATATCATCAAGGAGAACTAAGAAGCATCAATGAAGACTATTCATCTCTTAACAAGGAACATATCATCTAGAAGGAACAACACTCTGAAGAAGAATAAGACCTCAAAGACCCTACCTCTATTCAAAGAAGGACTCCACACTTGAACCATCCTTGGGAAGATTACACATTCTACAATCATCAAGGAAGCAAGAAATATGACTTCAACATCACCAAATAAATCAAAGTGATCTCCCTCACATTGAAGAAAGGATCACATCTCAAACATCCTTGAAGAAGATCATCAAGTAAGCATAATCAAGGAGGCATCTTCAATTGTCAAATAACAAAGGATTAGTGGAATTCAACATCATCAAAAACTCATCAAGTTGAAGATATCACTATGGAAGGAGCATCTTCCATTGACAATTAATTTTTCTATATTTTATGTCTCAATCTACAATGAATTCTTTCTACAAGGTGAACAAAAAACTTGTTAGGTCATCGAATTACCTTGCATGGAAGAAGAGAATAGATTTGATCCTCATAGAAAATGTTGTAAATATGTCACATGATCAATCACCAAACTTCCTCAAGAGAAATCTCAAGCACTATCAAAGTAAATGAAAGGAGAGATAGGGGCTCAAAGAATCCTTATTGAGTCAATCAAGGATTCTCTCATCCCTTATGTAGAAAAGTTGAAAACAGCAAAAGAGATCTATGAAAATATGGTAGAATTGTTATCTATAAGCACTACAGGAGAAATTATATCATTAAGAACTAAATTGTAAAAGATGAAGGTATCAAAGGAAGAAGGGGTAGCCTCATACCTAATGAGGGTATCTCAAATAAGAGGTCAACTACAAGATATAGGAGAACTAATGTCTGATCGTGAAATTAACACCATTGTGCTCAATGCAGTACCTGATGAACTGGAAAATTTGTATCTAGTATCTATGGAAAGAAGGAAACTACCCCATTAAATGATCTATGTTCATTATGAAAAATTGAAGAAACTAGATTGAAGGCAAAGAATGACATTGGACCAAATCAGCAAACTCAAGCATACACAACTATGGAAAGAAAAAAAGGAAAGTCTTGAAAAAGTTTTCAAAATAAAATCAACATGTTTAAGATTCAATGCTATGAATGTAATGAATATGGGAATTTCAAAAGGAATTTTCCTAAACTAGAAAAGGACAATAATAAGAGAATGGAAAGAAAGGAAGCCCATTTCGCTGAAGAAATGGAAAAAACAGAAATAAGAAATCAAGGGAGGAAGTGATAGACATTTATTATGACTGAGAGAACCTCCTTCACTTAGTTCTTTTCAGTTTATAGAAGATAGTTGTCATGATGAAAAGCATAACAAGTATGATAAGATGCATTATAGAAAAGATTGAGATGAAATCATTATAGAGGTATGAAGGGATAGCTGAAGTAGAAGTATATATGGTTGAAGAAGTCATATTACATGATAGAAAGGAACCAACTCATGACATCATTATTAGAATCATAGAAGGATAACTGAAGTAGAAATTGATATGATTGGAGAAATTCATCTAGCAAGATAGAATATAAAGAGATGATCATACATCATCATCATTAGAAAGGAGAATTTGGAGAATAAGGATCATCAATATCCTTCGTTAGAATCTTTGTTAAAAGATTCACTTCAAGTTAGAAGAAGAAAGTGTCTCGCAGATAGTCTACATTCCAGCTTGTGTGGGATCCATTGGTTAGAAGGATGAAGGTATGGTGACATAGGAGTGCAGCATGTCAAGTTGGTTGAAGAATCTTTCATCTTCAAGTAAGAAAAGAAGGTCGCCAAAGAAATTCTAGATGACCACATGAAGGAAAAGGTATGTATATATTTGGTAATGAATAGATAAAGTCATGTCATCACATGGTTGCAGATATAATGGGTAGAATGATCTATCTCATGAGCATGATAAAAGAAGAAGAAAATCTTCCATTAGAATGATGCATGAAGGCATGTAGACAATGTGCCTTGAAATCTTCAACATATTGACATGATATGACCTCATGAAGAATACGAGGTGGTTGGAAATCATGGTTCCTATGATGAAGGAACTATGTATAGAAGATCTTAAGAAAGTAATATGTGAATAAGGTGAAAGAAGAGTTTGTGAAATATGTATCTATAGTCATGTAAGATAAGATCAACGATCAACACTTGATAAAAAAAGGGACTAGCTATGACATCTCCATGGAGAAGGTATGAAGATTGTGATATGTGTGTTGGACAAGGAGAACCTTGATAATGTATGTCTTGGAGATGGATTTATGTAGTATGCGAAGGGATGTTGATGTTGCTAGAAGCAAATGTCATGACGAAAGGCATCATAACAAGGTAACTTGGATTTAATGTTCATTTTTTATTTTTGAGAAATAATCTACTTGGGTTGTAATAGGGTTACTGAAAGAAGGTTGTAGAAGTTCATCTACAACTAATATTGGATGGACGATCCTAAAAGAAACATGGCTTGGAAGAGGTAGTTGTATGAAGGATAGCTAAATGTGGACTAGAAGGTCACTTCTTAATGAATAAAAACACAACATGACTATTGCTATTGGTTCAACATAGTGTTCCATTGAAGGATGGAGAATATGACTGATGCCCTATGAAGAAGTTCTAGAAGAAAATGGATCCATGATGAAGAAGTTGAAGTTCATCCATGACATGATGATGTAGAAAGAAGGATTCCTGCAAGAAGTTGATAGTACCATGATCTCCAATGAATAGAAAATAGATGCTATTGGTAACAACTTCCTAGTTTAGAGGGAATTTGGGCAAGTCCCTAGTTAAGGGGGAGCTTGGGTATATTCCTTTCATATGAATGAGTAAATCCTCCCTAGTTGAGAGGGAGATATAGAAACATCATTCTTCTCTTCATTATGAAGAAATAATGGAGAATTGGGTAAGCATATAAATTCCGATACTCTTTGGGAATGAGGTAGGGCATCCAATAGGTAAGAGTAGTTGAAGAGGGAATTCCATGAGGATGTGTAAATCCAAGGTGAAAATTGTCCTAGAAGGACATACCTTGTGAACATCTAGATGGCGTATGTGCCTTGAGAGACAATGATGAATATGTTTATAAATCATTGGTCTCCCCAACATTGTGCTCTAAACTTGTGGATAGAAAGAACTGTTATTCAAGGCCTTACTATATGACAATGTTGGTTGATACGATGAGATGCAATGATATAAGATGACAAGATAAATTATGAGATTCCTTACCAATCCAACTCTTCTTATGAGAATTCTTTAGTGTGAGCATGTCCCATTAGGGGAATTTTGAGGTCTAAAATGAGCTTCTTAAGGAAATAATAAAATAATTGCTAAACCAATAAAATAAAATTTATAAATTTGCAATTCACTTTTTGCACCATAATTCATATAACCATGGTTAAATTCATTTGGAAAGTTGTACTAAAATAAAATTAATTAAAAAAATGAATTGATGTGACTATAAGTAAAATGCTTTTTTCAAGAAAAAGTCATTATCATTGAACAACTAATACACTTGTACTTAATAAATCAAAATAAATTATAATTATAAATTCATAAGTTTTAATGAAAATATATTATTAATAAAAATTTATATTAATTATATTATACATAATTATATAATAACATTAATTAAGATGCTATATAAAATCAAATAATAAAATAATAAATGTAATAATATTTATGTATTAATTTTAATATTACAACAGGGAATTGATTTATTTATAACATAAGAAGAAATATATAATATAAAATGAAAAAATATATAATTCTATGTCATTAGATTATTTTTCAAAAATTACATATCATAAAAAAATATTATTAAGATATTCACAATGAAATGAATATATAATTTAAAAATAAATATATGAAAATATACAAATATAATATTTATTTTAAAGTGTGTAATGACATGAAAACTATATAAGTATATGCATTGTTTTTTCCAAAAAATATGAAATGACAATAATAATATTTTATTTAAAAAGTGTGAAATGAGTTTTATTATGAGTACTTTACCTTATGACTTTAAAAGTACTTATATCACTACCATGGTTAACCATGAGTTTTTATCCACCATTGAGAATGTGACAAATAAGTACCTTTAACTCAATTAATGCCACATTAACCATGGGGATGATGTCATCCCCTAAAATGTTATTAAATCTCATAAAATGAATTTTAATTGTACATTTTCCTTAGGAGGTCCATTTTCGGCCTCAAAATTCCTCTAATGAAGTACCTTGTATGTATTATGAATACTTCCCTACATAAGAGAGAGTGTTGAAGTATGTAACTAGGTTAAGTCTTCATAAATATGAAATGTACTCTTGATTATTGTATATTGTAAAAAGAAAGAAAAAATACTACTATTATTTTTGTAGCATGGGTTTCATGCTCCAGGTCAATTTATTTGTAGATCAAACACCCATTGAGTGCTTTTAGGGTTTTTCATAGAGTCAACAAGTCAATTAAGTCAATGTCATATATCAAAGACCCCATTGGGAACTTTGTATCATGCAAAATAAATTTATTTCGAGTAAAAAGAGTCAAATATCCTCCTCCAAGACCAATTTGACCTACTAGAAGAAAATACAGCCTCATAAGGGTTATTCGACCACCATGAGAAGCCTATATATAAGTGAACTCAAAGTCATTTGAAGAGGACATCCAACAAAGTTCAATTACTAAGAGAAGAAGCCTAATATGCAACCATAAAAAGAAAAAACAAAAGGAAGGAAGAGAAAATCATTTAAGGACTATTTTAGGGCTAAATCTCCCACACGTGGAAAGAAGGATTAAGGCATCTTTGAGTTATAGCAATACCAAATTGCAGTCATAGTCTAGATTGATTGTTTAGCAATAATAATTAGTGGGCTCATTCACATAAGCTTCTATTTCACTAATCCTTCTTATAGAGTTGTCAGATCAATTTCTAAAGGTTTTAATTACACTATAGAGTTGAGTTCTCAGAGAGTTGTGAATCACAGTGTTAAGTATAGCAGCTATGACACTTGAATGAAGACAAGCATAGTAGATGTATCAGACTCTGTTATAAGCTTACCTGCATATTATAAGGGACTTGGTTGGCTTTTCTATAATTTTATAAACAAGTTCCATGTCCTGGAAATGTGAAAAAAAAACAGTGATATTGCCACCATGTGACCCTTGTCATATATGGTTTTATACTTTTTCAAAAAATTCTTTAAGAGTTCACAATGCTAAGATTCACTAGGACCTTACATAGTTTTATTATTTAGTGAATGACACGCCAAGTTCTTACAAGATTTTATAATTGAGTAAAATATTCTCCATGCCTGGTGAGAGATTCGCCAAAAATTATATATACATTAATTATCATACTTAATAAATCGCCTTCCATTTTTCCTATATACCATGGAGATTCGCCCATTTATTATACATATAAATTTAGTGGGGGTTCTTAAAATTTTCCCTGGTTTTTCCAAGGGGGATTGTCCCTCTTGAAAGACTATTTAACTCCAATGATGCAGCTGTTAGTTCAAACAAAATTCCACAGGATGAGCAGATTCAAGATCATAATATTGGAACCCAGATGGAGCCCAAGTTAGTCAAATTATTTAATGGAGTTCCACTTAATTATAAGGAGAGATATATTAAGCTTTTCAGGGACTATATTGATGTTTTTGTTTGGCCCTATGAAGATCTCAAAACATATGATGTAAGTATTATTAAACACAAGACTCCCTTGAAAGAAGGGATTAAACCATTTAATTAGAAACTTAAGCAGATAAATCCTCTGCTTTTACCATTGATTGAGAAAAAAGTCAAAAGGATGCTTGATGCCAAGATAATAGTTCCACTTAATCACTCTGACTGGGTAGCCAATTTAGTGCATGTAAGGAAGAAACATGGAGAAATAATGCTATGTCTGGATTTTAGAAATCTAAATAGGGCTTCCTTAAAAGATAAGTATCCGTTACCTAAAATGGATCATCTGTTGTAGAAGGTAACAAGATCATTTAGAATCTCAATGCTGGATGGGTTCTCCGGGTCTAACAATGTGTCTGTTGACAAAGAGGATCATAAAAAGACTGCATTTACAACTACTTGGGGAACCTTCATCTATGCTTGAATGCTTGTTGGGTTGATGAATGTAGGTGCAACATTTCAGAGGGCTATGGACATTGCATTTGTGGGAGATAAGTTTGTAGTGATATACTTGGATGAGATCACTATTTTCTCTAAGTCTGATGAGGAGCATCTGGATCATCTTAAGAATACTTCTGAGAAGTGTAGAAAAGTTGGGCTTTCCTTGAATCCTAAGAAGTCTATTTTTGCTCTAGAAGAGGGCAAACTGCTGGGGCACATTGTTTCTAGAGATGGAGTGAAGATAGCTCTAGCAAGGGTGAAAAATGTGCATAAAATACCCCTGCCCAGGAGTAAGAAAGACATTCAAAAATTTATGAGAAAAATAAATATTCTAAGGAGGTTTGTGTCCAATTATGTTGAAATTGTAAAAGAAATTACCGATATGTTGAAGAAGGAAAATGAGGTGCATTGGACCAAGGAAGCCAAAAAGTCATTCTCTAGGATTAAAGAAGCATTACAAGCAGCTCCCATTTTAATTATCCCTGATTATCAAAAACCTTTTCAAGCTTTTTCATTTGCATCGCCTAATTCGATAGTTGTTGTTTTGTTACAGAAAAATGATGAAGAAAAAGAGAAGCTAATTTCTTTCTTTACCAAGATTCTCAAAGATGCTGAATTAGAGTACAATATTCTTGAAAGATAGGTATATTCTTTGGTGAAAGCCCTAAAGGCCTTCAAGACTTATGTGCTGCAGTCACAGATCATTGGTTATGTGCCAAATGTTGCAATAAAGGATGTCTTAGTCCAAAGTGACATGGAAGGTAAAAGAGGAAAATGGATAGTCAATATTCAAGAGTATGACCTAGACATAAAGCCCACAAAGTTGGTGAAAGGGTAGGGATTGGAAAAGATGCTGACAGAGTCAAGTTTTAAGACATTGGGAATCAACTTGCTAACACTTGCAAATGAGGAAATATTTGAAGAAGGTGAAGAAAAATCAAACCTAGGTATGAAGATTCAATACAAGTTTTCATGTTCAGAATGGTACAAGCACATAGTCCATTATTTATGTTTTCTCTCTTGTCCTCAATTTTTGGATAGAGCATTAAAAATCAAAGCACAACCATATGTGATTGTTGAGGGAAAATTGTATTGGAAGGATCTCGTGGGAATTTTATTATTATTTTTAATAGAGGATGAATTTACAGAGACCATTAAAAATTATCATGAGAAGTTATGTGGTGGACATTATAGTTGGAAAGCTACATCACATAAAATCCTCTAGGCAGGGTTTTATTGGCCCACCCTATTTGGTGATATATACAAGTTTGTCAGAGGTTGTCAAAAGTGTTAGCTTTTTTCTGAAAAGAAAAGGTTTTATCCCTTGCCTTTGATCCCAGTCTTCATAGAATAACCATTCAGACAATGGGGATTAGGTTTTGTTGGAGAAATTAACCCAACTTCATGTGGATAGCACGAGTGGGTTCTCACAACTACTGATTATTTCACCAAGTGGGTAGAAGCTATACCTACTAAAAGGGAAAATGACCAAGTAGTGATGAGGTTCTTAAAGGAAAATATTTTCAATAGATTTGGAGGCCCTGTCAAAATCATAATAGACAATGCTCAAGTGTTTAATTCAAGTAAGTTTGTTGCTTTTTGTCAGAAGTATAATGTTATTTTATCTCATTCAACAACTTATCATCCACAAGGAAATGGATTGGCTGAATCCACTAAATAAACATTGATGAAGATCCTTAAGAAAACTATTGCAGAGAATCAGAAAGACTAGGATTCAAAGTTAAAGTTTTCTCTATGGGCTGTTCGAGTGACTACAAGAAGGTCTACAGGAAAATCACCTTTTGAGTTAGTGTATGGAACTCAAGCTCTGTTCCCAAGTCAGCGTGTGAAGCCTGTAATTGCAATGATTTAGGAGGAAAAAGAAGAGCCCAATGCTCTGATAAGAAGAATGCATAAGGTAATGGAGTTGAGTGAAAGCAGGGATAAGGTAAGAGATAATTTGATTATGTATCAATCAAAGATGAAGGGTATTTTTGACATAAAGGCCAAAGAAATTGATTTTAAGGTTGGAGACCTAGTATTAAGGTGGGATACTAGAAGAGAAGATAAGGGTAAACATGGGAAGTTTGATCCTCTCTGGTATGGCACATTCAAAGTTATAGAAGCAAGGGCAAATAATACATTCTTCTTGGAGAATCTTGATGGTGAAAATTTACAGCTGCCTGTCAATGGGCAGTACCTGAAAAATTATTTCCAATTCTGAAGCACAAGCATCCTATCATTGTAGATACCAAGGTGAATTCATTGTATAAATTCCATACAATTTAAATTGACTAAGAAATATGTGACTACATGCCAGAGGTGAAGGCACTGTGCCTTTGTGGCAAAAGCACTATCCCCAGGTGGAGCCAAATGCTGTAGCATCCATTTTCATTTTAATTTTATTTTTAGTTTTATCGAAAAAATGAAAAAAAAAAAAATATTATATTCTAACGGGAAATAAAAGAGAATCCGGAAATTTGAAAGAAATAATTTATTTTATGTTATTGATGGCTTGAAAATGTGAGAAACCCAGGAAAAGATCTAAGCCATTCGTTTGATAGGCAACAGATCCTACGGTAATCATGTGGATAACAAGAATAAAGTTTAATTCAAAATCAGAAGCGAGAAATTATAAAATGGAGTTAAAACCTTAGTTAATTGGGGTTGTCCACTTGAAGGATATAGATTCGATGGTAATCACATGGTTAATAAGGATGAGGTTTAATTCAGAAAATGGATGCGATGGTTTATAGAATGTGGTTTAATCCATTGGTGTCTAGATCAATCACAACCACTCATCAAGAAGGGACGAGATCCGATGGATATCGCGTCAAAAAGTGCATGGGTTTTATTCTAAGTTTCAAGCCTGAGAAGTCTTTGGACTACAGTTTTGTTTCCTATTGGGTCTGTGGGGAAGGTAAAGGTTTGTGGAAAAGGTAGACACGATAAGACTATGAACCGAAGTTTTGTTTCCTTTCAGTTCCGTGGTAATTGAAGGTTTTCCATATTCCACATAAACCAACCAACTCCATTGTTTTAGCAGAATAACTAAAATTAGAGGCGAATGACCGAAACTTTAAAGGAATAATGATTGGTCGAGTTTCTTTGTGTTTCCACCAATCAAAACACTTCCGATATATACGTGGGGCCATAACCACAAGTCCACACACAAAGTTTTGTAAATATGTAGTTTGTTGTGTTAAAATACTCTAGTTATTATCAGAACATTTACAGAGAAACTTCATCAACAGTTAAGCCACAAATTCGAATAGCGAGCAGCCATCACCTTCTAATTTTTGTTACTTCTTGTTATTTTTTTCCTTGAGAAGAATGAGGTGTCTTTTACCCTCCAATGTAATATTCTGTACTGAATTTTACCTTAGACAATTAGGATATAGTTAAGTAGTTTGACAGTTTTGGTGATTACCAACTATCCCATGATGTATAAAAAGAGGGAAAATTATAGAAAAAGGGTTAGAATTTTGAAGAACTGGGAGACTAAGCTATTGTATTCTTGATAAAATTGATGATTAATGAAAGAATCAGGAGTTTTCTAGACATTGTTGGGTATGATTTGTAATTTCTCTGTTATGTGTCATCATGTATCTTCCTTTCTTTAAGTATAGTAATGAATTTGCAGGTCTTTGTTTACTTATGTAAATGAAGTTAAAATTCCTTAAAAGAGCGCTCATGTACTTAAAGTCCCTACTTCTATATTTCTTCTAAGTTGCAGATAATAGTTTCTATGTAAAACAACATATTGTCTTTAACTTCCCAAAGTGTTATAGATAATAGTTTATGTGAAAAACAACATATTGTCTCTAACTTCTCTTCACTCTACATTTTTATTCAGCAATCAAATGGTATTCTGAGACTTTCATATTGCCTAAGTATTAAGGGTTAAAAGTCAGGTTGTTCACATGAAAATACATCGTACAAATAAGTGACAATAATAATAAACATTAATGTCTTAAGCACAATTTCTACACATCCAAGAAATTGGTTTCTTAAGGGACAACATTTACCATTGTTGACTATGGTCGACAATATCTAGCTATGGTTAAAAATTTTTGAGAAGGGATGACCATTGTTAATAATGGTTAACCATGGTTGCTGAGGGTTTTTCGTCGTTGACTATGGTTCAAGATGGTTGATGAGGTTAACAATTGTTGACCTTGGTTGATAAGGTTGAATATGGTTTACATTCATTAAAAAGGGTAATCATGGTTGACCTTAATGTTTATCATTATGTAAAGACTAACATCATATATTTTTATTTTCAACAATATATTTATTTCAATCAAGTTTATAACTAAACATTCAAATTTAAACTTATGCCCGTACGTGGTTTTATCGGTTGATGTTGAAACATAGAAGACATCACTTTGAAATAGAATCTAATTCCTACACTCCAGCTACCAAACTAACCAATTCCTCCTTGCGTATCTGGGATCAGCCTGTCTAGCTTCCAGACCCATAAGACTTTGAGATCAAAGTATTATAGCCCCTGTGCCCAAAACTCCAAGAAAATAACTCAATTATCATAGGTCTATAACCAAATCCTAAGCCCAAGTCTCATCCCCCAGTTCACAAAGTTTCTCTCTATAATCTTAGTTTTCTTTCCCTCTCCCAATTTCGTGTAGCAAAGACCCTCCTCCCCCCCATTTTCTCATTTTAGATTTTTATATGGGGAAGGTTTCTTCTCTCCGAAGAAGCCCCACCCCCCTTTCCTCCATTAAACCTCCACCTTATCAATTACATATTATTACTTCACTTGGTTGTATTTCCTTTTATTAGTTATTGAATGTGTTTTTGAACTTTGTTGATTCCATCGACTCAAATGGGGGATCCTTCTAGAGAACATTGGCATGTCTTGTATAAAATTGATTTAATATTGTCTAATTATAATAATAATAACTTAATATTTAA
>APFE030454187.1:150060-218433 GCA_000404065.3 Pinus taeda | reverse complement strand
TTTTTTCTTTGGAAAATCATAAGATCTCAGGTGAAAACCTCTTTTGAGGAGTTTAATATTGGTTCAATGATTGAAAACCTCCTTGAGGTGGTCAGTGGGTCGGAAAGAAAAATAAAAAAAAAAGGATCCTAGGTGAAAACCTCTTTTGAGGTACCTAGGAAAACCTACTAGTTGAAAACCTCATTCAGGCAACTAGTAGGCCTAAAGAAAAAAATGAAAAAAGAGGAAAAAAGGAAAAAATATGAAATAAAATAGATTTTTTTTCTAGTTGCATATATGTATTTTCATGCAGGTACTCCACCTACATAAGGAAAGAAACAGGCTAGCACCACAAAAGAGAGAAAGAAAGAAATCAACAATGAGCCAAGCAAAAAGTAAAAAACAATCAAACTTGGGATTCTTACCTTCTATGGAAATGCTCAAGAAGGACCAAGGACATTGCAATACATCATCCTTATCCATTTCCAACATCCACCCATCACTCCCAAACCTTTCCCATTCATTTTCCTCACTATCCTAAAGTGCTACAGGAAGGTTCTGTTTTGCTATAGGATAGTCAAACTACATAGGGCAAAAATTGTTTTGACCATATATAAAAATTAATGCATGATTTTTCTAAGCTATTTCATAGGGAGATGCATAAGGATGATGGTAAGATTCTCAAGGAATTTCAGCAAATTCTAGTGCACACTTTGTACTAGTGTAATGCATGTAATGCATGCATATGTAGCTACCACATGAAGGCCTGATATGGATGCTAATAATAATATTCCATTGGTAACTCTAGATGTGTCATTACATACACCCCTCTTTCAGAGAACATCATCTCGAAGTTAGGGCTTATATAGTTGATGAGCCTCCAAATTAGACACAAATTAAGGCCAATCTAACATTTCCTAGGCACATAAAGGCAATACTAAATATATCCTTCTACACTTAATAATGTTTTTCTAGATTTAATATGTTCTTAGGAAGGTTTAGAGATAATTTCATATTATATGCCTAATATTATTTACTTTTATCGAGAAAATCTAGGAATGTGTTCCCTGTTATTTAATGCAAATTCTTAGTGTTGGGAACTAGATCAAATTTTTCAGGGATTTTGGAGGGGAAAGCTGCCTCCTTTCAAGGAGAATTCTTCCTCATCACTTTTTATAAGTACCAATTCAATTGTTCCTCTAGAGGCATGCATTTCTTAGTCTTCTTGTGGAGAAAACTTATTTTTTAGCAGCACCAATTTCATTTCTAACAGGGATGTACTTGGATTGATTCAAATAATGAAGTTTGGTACCCCTTTTAGATTCTAAAGATTGGTTTCCTTCATAGGAATCTGAGTATCCTTGGGCTTGCAAATACCAAGAGCCTCATGGTCCTCTTGTAGAATTTATTTATTTCCTTTGAATATCTTTTTCACTTGCATCTCTTAATTCTACATTTAGTGTTCATCCCTCTTTTGCTGTAGGCTACATTGGTTAAATGGTTGAAGTGATATTTTTTTAAGGTTATTTATAGAGTCACAAGAATGATACATCTTTAGAACAACTTTGAAAATTAATATTCATCATTGAGCTACTTGGATTGATTTACTAGTTCACAAATCTAGAATTTCTAGAAGCCTCTTCTAGCAAAATAATAGTAATTTTCTGCTATTTTTTAGAACGTGTTAATCAGCTTAATTTTAGTTGATTCAACTTGTTTTTATTCATGAAAATATACAAGTTAATAATTTTTTTTACCCCATATCATTTTCACTTTATTCTGTTAGGTATTTGGTAGGTTAACTAATTCACTAGTACCAGAATTTCCAGTTTTTAGAGTAGTAATTTTCTGCTATTTTTTAGTACATGTTAACAATGGTATTTTTGAGTGTTTTCACTTGTAATGGAGTCCTAAGACATCTTAATTAATAATAAAAACTTTCCCATCTCATTTTCATTTGGTTTTCTTTGGAATTTGTCAAGTTATCTTGGGGGGTAGCATTCCTGTAGAAATTTGTTTGGAGATGTTCATTGCCCAAATTCACTCTAAATTCATGGTAGAAGTAGATTTATAGCCTATGAATGATATGGGGCCACTTTGGTTGAGCTAAGGCTTGGTTAGGTCACCATTTATCTCTTACATTTATCACATCGTGAATGTTTATTTTTTCAATTAGTCTAGATTTCCTTCCCACAATTTACTTCATGTAAAGTGTGATTTCCTTCTTATAAGAATGTTCTAGGACTTTCCTTTCCTGAAAAATAGAATATATTTCCTTTCTAGAGATATATTATGCTTCACATTTTTGCAAATAGTATCGATGTCCTTTCTGCCATTTAATTTCTAGCAAAAGTCTAATATGTTTGCGTATTGTTATTTATGTCAAGATTTGCTGCTTCACTGCTTTCTTTCACTTGCATCAAAGGGAGTCATACTAGGAAGAGGAAGGTGTATGCTATACATACAAGTCTGACCCCTCTTAAGTTTGTATGAACTAAGGTTGATAATTTAAGTTGGTAGCCTTGGAAGTTGCAACACTCTTGTTGCAATACCATGGCTCATCACTTTTTGGTGTTGTTTATGGGGAGCGTGTCAAAGGCAACACTCTCTTGTTCTTAGAATGATTCCTTCATTCTTTTCTACATTCATATTTTCTACAAAAACGAAAAAAGTTGCATTGGGAATCTCTCATTGCATTGGCATTCTCATTCAAGTATTTTTATAAAAACAAAAAAATATATTCTTTAATACCACAAAGCCCCCACTTGATCATGTGTAGGTAGAAGAATGAGGCATGGAGCATCCCTACTTTTTCAACTCATATCAACAAGATATGACCTACCCCTCATGTTCCAATACAACTTGTAATGTACAATTTCAAGTTTGGTATACACCTAACACCTCACCTTCATCTCCATGGTCTTATCCTTCCCAATAGAGTGATCCATATTCATGGCCTTATCCTCCTCAATATGTTATTCCTCCATTTCATCCATATCAACAACAATGTCCTCAATGGGGTGAAATATATTTCCCTCAATATCTTCAATATCCTCCATGCCAAACATAATGTTATCCATCCCATCCACCTCCACCACAACCACATCCTCAATCACAACCATTTTAAATACCGACTCCCACTTAAATATCTACACAAACATTTGCAAACCCAATCAATAAATAACCCATCCCACTTTCAATTGTAAGATACAAAATCTCCAAAAAAATCTTTTTAATCAAAATGATATTCCTCTAGGGTCAGGAATAGTATTTCAAAGAAGAGATTCTCTTGCTCCTATTTAAGAACAACTTCTAAAAGAAGAAGATCTAGATGAGACTAAAGAATCATGGACCACATTTGATTGAGAACATCCATTGGAGCCTTAGATTGAAGAATTTATATAATGCTTATAGTCAAATCCTTTATGTGTTCAAGGGGCTAATCGAAAAATAGTAGAATATTTGAATGGCATAGAAAAATAAGACATGAATAATGATCCATATGAGCAAGCAAACCAATGGAATCAAAGCTATATTAAGGTTTGGTTCTAGAAAATCAACAAGATAGAGCATCACTCTCTTCTTCAACAATGCCTGAAATCATGAAATTCAAAATTGTTGGTCTTTAATATTCAAGTACATGTCAAAGCATATGCTTTGAGCCTACACGTGAGTTTATCTGTCATGTTGTTATACAAATGGATTCCTACACTTTAAAGAGTTTTTTTTTCTTTGGAAAATAATAAGATCTCAGGTGAAAACCTCTTTTGAGGAGTTTAATATTGGTTCAATGATTGAAAACATCCTTGAGGTGGTCAGTGGGTCGGAAAGAAAAAGAAAAAAAAAGGATCCTAGGTGAAAACCTCTTTTGAGGCACCTAGGAAAACCTACTAGTTGAAAACCTCATTCAGGCAACTAGTAGGCCTAAAGAAAAAAATGAAAAAAGAGGAAAAAAGGAAAAAATATGAAATAAAATAGATTTTTTTTCTAGTTGCATATATGTATTTTCATGCAGGTACTCCACCTACATAAGGAAAGAAACAGGCCAGCACCACAAAAGAGAGAAAGAAAGAAATCAACAATGAGCCAAGCAAAAATTAAAAAACAATCAAACTTGGGATTCTTACCTTCTATGGAAATGCTCAAGAAGGACCAAGGACATTGCAATACATCATACTTATCCATTTCCAACATCCACCCATCACTCCCAAACCTTTCCCATTCATTTTCCTCACTATCCTAAAGTGCTACAGGAAGGTTCTGTTTTGCTATAGGATAGTCAAACTACATAGGGCAAAAATTGTTTTGACCATATCTAAAAATTAATGCATTATTTTTCTAAGCTATTTCACAGGGAGATGCATAAGGATGATGGTAAGATTCTCAAGGAATTTTAGCAAATTCTAGTGCACACTTTTCAAGAAATTGGCCTCCATCACCTACAACCATTTTTAATTTTTCTCGAGATTCATGCATCCATTGCACAATATTTCTTATGGATAGGTGCATAAGGATGATGAAATTATGCACAAATGTTTTTAGGTCAATCGAATCTACCATTTGAGAGATATGGATAAAACAAGTTTGCAATAGGATTCTAGTGTAGTGCTACAAGATTGTCCAAAAATGCTACAGGACTATGATTGACATAGAAAAATTGTTCAAATTTTAGGTTTTTCATCTCAGAAAATGAGTAGGGGTCCACCATAGCCTCATAATTCATTTTCCACACCACTTGACCTCTTCTCCACTCTCATTTCCACCTTTGTCCATCAAAAACACCAATTTTTCACCCCTTCTTCTATCTCTTCTACCACAAAAGGCCTCTGATCCTTGTCAACATATTAATCATGAATTATCAGTATTTTTAAAGGCAGAAATTGCAGGAAATTGTGATATTAGTAGGGTCTATGTGACTGCTATAGAAGAAACAAAATCCCGTAGTAGTTTGCACATCTTCTGCTAGATCATATCTAGAGTACCAGATACAGAAGTCAGCTACCATGGAGAATTTGGAGGTGATAACTTTGATCCTCAAGCACCTATAATACCTTTTGTTAGATGCTATAATATTCTCAATAACTCAAGAAATAAAAACATCTGATCCAAAGAGAATCTTCATGAAGGACAAACCTGCATCATCAAGCATCAATCAACAAGAGAACATAAAAAAATACATATCTTTCTCAATAAATTACAGAAGACATGCACAACAACATTAAATCTATTTAGAAATGACATATGATCAATGAGAAACACTCACATCAAGTGAATCTCAGGAGCAAAGAAACAACAACAACAAGAAAACCTAGAGGACATCCAATAGATTATGACATGCAACTTCAGGATCATTAAAGGCATCCTCCACAACTACAACAACATATTGCACAAAAAAACACTCATGGAAAGGCATATGTATGCAACTCTCTATCCTCACCCTTAAAACCTACTATAGCTTGAGAAAACAATAAAACTATTAGAAAGAAAGGTCTCTTATAACCAAACTTAATAGTAGGAAGCCTCTGTCTTATCTAGAAATTCACTTAACTCTTCTCCAAAGGACAACCACACATGTGGGAGATAAATTACAAAAAAGTGAAAAAAGACTTAAGAAATTGGGATTTTATCATGGAGTTCAAAAAGTAGTTGAGGGAAAACTTAGTTAACTCAAAGCACTTTGAGTTTATTTTGCATGAATGAAAAAAAGAGAAAAAATAAAAAAATAACAATAAGAAAAAATAATAAAAATAAAAGGTGGACCCACCACCTCTTGGCATGCAAAGATTGGTTGCTACAAGATTCGGGTTATGTGCTACATGATCAGAACATGATGCTACAAGAAAAAATAGAATTGTTGCTAGACCAGAACATAACTGTGATAGGAAGAACATATTTGCTTCAGGAAGAACAAAGTTGCTACACAAACAACAATTTTCTACAAGAAGCTATCATAGTGTTACCAAAAGATAAATTTTGTGTAGAACAACTACTAGAGCCATGGAGAGCAAGGAAATATTCAAAGGAAATGACAAGGGTGCAAAAAAATAGGCTACAAGTGAAAAAGAATTGCCATAAGATGAAGAAAAAGTGTTACAAGAAGGGACAACAACAACTGAAGAGGAGGTAGAAGGTCCCCAAGGGCTCCAAGAGCCCACTCCACAGCCTGGTATTGGATCCTATTACAAATTTATTACAAAAAGAGGAAAAACTCACGAGTGGATGAAAATTGAAAAATACAAGAAAGTAGAGGATGTGGGCCTCATGGAGGAAAAAGTGCAATAAATGAGCAAGGAATTGAATGATTTAAGGCTAAGGGAGTCTATCACGAAATAATAACTACAATTAGAAAACAAGAGGCTAGGGGAGAAAGTACATGAAAACGAGGGACTACTTGCCACCATGGCAAGTTTGTCCATGGAAGACGTCCAATGCAGTAAACCATCCAAATAATATTCCATTGAGCTATGGAAGGGAATTGCATGAAAATACATTTGAGGCATAAAAGAAGAACAAAAGGGCAAGAATTTGGATAGGTTTCTCAAAGGATGAACACTGGTTTCAGTTGGAGGGTATGATGGGCCTATAAATTAGACACAAATTAAGGCCCATGTAACCTTTCCTAGGCACATAAAGGCTATATTAAATCTCTCCTTCTACACTTAACGATGTTTTTTAGGTTTAATATGTTATTAGGAGGGTTTGGAGATAATTGCATATTACGTGCCTAATATTATTTATTTTTGTAGAATATTGTGAGAATATTGGGAAGATTACGAATATTTGGAGGAGGTGATAATATAGGGACTTTCCCCCTATTATAGGAGGATCAATATTGGATAATAAGTGAACAAAATATCATGCAATTATTGAAAAATTCTGGAGATCCACTGATTGAGAGAATCTAGGAATGTGTTCCTTGTCATTTAATGCAAATTCTTAGTGTTGGGAACAAGATCCACTTTTTGAGGGATTTTGAAGGGGAAAGCTACCTACTTTCAAGGAGAATGATTCCTCATCACTATGTATAAGCAAAAATTCAAATTTTCCTCTAGAGACATGTATTTCTTAGTCTTCTTGTGGAGAAAACTTGATGTTTAGCAGCTCCACTTTCATTTCTAGTAGGGATGTACTTGAATTGATTCAAGTAATGAAGTTTGGTGAAATTTTTAGCTTCTAAAGCTTGGTTTCCTTCATATGGATCTGAGTATCCTTGGGCTTGGCCATGCCAAGAGGCTCAGATCCCTCTTGTACAATCTATTTATTTCCTTTGAATATCTTTTTCACTTGCATCTCTTATTTCTACATTTAATGTTCATGCCTCTTTTGTTGTAGGTTACATTGGTTAAATGATTGAAGTGAGTTATTTTGTAGATTATTTATAGATTCAAAAGAATGACATATCCTTATAAAAACATTGAAAATTCATATTCCTCTATAAGCTACTTAGATTGGTTTACTAGTTCACAAATCTAGAATTTCTAGAAGTCTCTTGTAGCAAGATAGTAGTAATTTTATGCTATTTTTTAGAACGTATTAATGAGATCCATTTGAATTTATTCCACTTTTTTTGAGCCATAAAAAAATCTAAGTTAATAAAAAAATTTACCGCATAGTATTTTCACTTAATTAGGTTAGGCATTTGGTAGGTTAACTAGCTCACTAGTTCTAGAATTTTCGGTTTTTGTAGTAATTTTCTGTGATCTTTTAGCACATGTTAATAGGGCTATTTTTGAGTGCTTCCACTTGGAATGGAATCCTATGACATCCTAATTAATAATAAAAAATTTCCCATCTCATTTGCATTTTATTTTCTTGGGAATTTGACAAGTTATCTCGAGGAGTAGTAGTCATGTAGCAGTCCTGTACCAATTTGTTTTGAAATATTTCTTTCCCAAATTCACTCCAAATTCATGGTAGAAGTATATTTATAGGCTATGAATGCTATGATTCCACTTTGGTTGAGATGATTCTTGGTTAGCTTTCCATTTATCTTTTACATTTCTTGCATCTTGAATGTTGATTTCTGCAATTAGTCTAGATTTTCTTCAAGAAATTTACTTCATGCAAAGTGTGATTTCCTTCTTGCAAGAATAATTTAGGACTTTCCTTTCCTACAAAATAGAATAGATTTCCTTTCCAGCAAGATAGATTACATTTTCTTAAGTTTTCATTATGATTAAATTTTTTTCAAATAAAATTTTCCTATCTTCCATTTACTTTCTAGCGAAAGTAGAATAGATTTTCTTATTGTCATTTACATTATGATTGGCTACTTAAATAGACCTTTGTTCAATTGAAGTTGCTTCATTACGTTCTTTCACTTGCATCAAAGTGAGTCACACTAGGAAGAGGAAGATGTTTGCTACGCGTACAGTGCCAACCCCTCTTAAAGTTTGTATGGACCCCATGTTAATAATTTAAGTTGGTGTCCTAAGTAGTTGCAAAGTTCTTATTACAATACCAAGGCTCATCGATAGTATATTAGTAATATATCTTAACGATTGATATAATCATGTAAAGAGTTTGTTTTTGGATTTTATTCTAGTTTATAATGAGATGACACTTAATATTAATATTTTCAACATTTTTTGGTTGCAACATTAATAATCATAACCTACCCAAGTAGAGTTCATAAGATATCCCAAAATCATCCTACCCATTGTAATATCTTTTCCACCCTTCCTATCCTTCCTTTACTAGGATATTCCATGGCATCGACTATACTAACCTAACCATCCATAATCAACAACTACATCGAACCAAATTCCCTAGTAGGCATATGGAATTCATCATCACATGTCTAGTGGAGTGCCTCTCACACAATTCTCCCATGTCTCCAAATTTTAGCGAACAAATGGTGGGGAAAACCTCCACCGCTCCTGATAGGGCCATAGGTTAAAACCCTAACATGGAATCTCATTGAGCTTCAACAATTATTGGAATCTAGTAATCACGTGTTCAATTTGGATAACGATAAAATCTGTAACATAAATACTCTTCCACATGTTATCTCTTAGAGGAAACTTAACTGTGGGAAAACCTTAAAGGTAACCTCTAACCTCTTTGAGTTTGAAAGCCGACCTTTCAACCGAGAGAGGGATCTCTCCCTAAAAACTCAACTACTCAAGATCACTGTAGTAGAAGGTTTTCAATTGAGTCTTATGGCTAAATTTATCAAAAGATGATTGAAATTTGGTTGGGATATGTGAAAGTTCCACCATTGGGCATGGAGTCTAACATAATCAGGTCTTATACAAACACAACTTTGATGAGAAAAACACAAAAGCAAGGTAGCAATAATTCCTTTGACACTTAAATCATTCAGAGGAAGATGAAGGAAATTAATGTAATGGTTATGCGAACAACAATTATTAATGCCTGAGAGATAAAGAAAAAGGAGCACAAAATATGAATTCCAATCTCATACTCTTTTTATCAGACATGAGGATATAAGGTTCATGTTTGAGTCAGATATCGATGCACAATCGTGAGAGGTTTCCCAAGGTCGCTCCTCTAAAGACAAGATCTCTTGAATAACTCTATCCATAGGTAGGAATTCATTGAGGAGATCATTAGAGGGCATCATTATGGGAGAGGAGATGGAACCGTTGGTCATAACCAAAGTGATGGAAGAGTTAGATGCAAATTGAATGGCTTGGTAAGCCAATTCGACTTGTGAAAGTGACATTTTTTCTCCATAAGAGTTAATTTCAGAAGGAGCCTAGAGGATCTAAGGATCGGTTGAGTCATGAGGAATGGTGGAGACCATAGAAACCATCTGTGGAACCTCTAGGGATGGGAGAGGAAATCAACCCATCAGTGCAGAACCCTTCAAAAGACCGGTAGAAACATTGACATAAGAGTCAAGGCATGCCACCCACTAAAGGTACAGTGCCGCTAGGCAATGAAGAGTAATCTGGGGTGTAGAGGGACAACTTTTCCATTGTGACTATTATCCCATCTAATGCAAAGAGGATGAGATGGAAGACCAAAGACACAATAGCAGTCATGGCATAAGACCAAGTGTGGCCTAAAAGCATATTATAGTTGAGATGACGATCTACGACTTCAATGTCCACCATTACCATTTTCCCACTTAGAGTGATGGGTTAGCTAACAAGGTATCCTTATGGGATGAATGTATGGTCATCGAATGATTTAAGGGAATTCGATGATGGAGAGAGGGTTCGAGAACCCAAGGTGAGCCAACATGAATTAGACATGATGCAGGTCAAAGCACTTTCATCAATGATCATTCTGTGGATAACTTTTCCTTTTGAAATAACTTGCACCTGAAATGCAAGTTGGTGGGAAAGGCAAGGCTTAAATTTCTCCATGTTGAATATTGCTAACATGTAATGCTGAGGGTCAATGTTACAAATGGAAAAAAGAAAAGATTTATGTTGTGTTGGATAGGTTTGTAATAATTCAAGTGTAGACATAGCTAATGGTGCTTGCACCAAATATTCTACAATACTATAATTCTGGGTGACACGTGAAAAATTATTATGTGTCATGCGATGAAGTTCCCCTTTAGGAAGGTGAATCACAAGATCAACAATAGACCTTTCGATATGAAGATCGTTAGGTGGCGGTGGGTTTGAACTTGAGGCACCGTCCTAAGTGTTAGGGACTAGAGCTCCATAAGTTTTTCCTCGCGTTTGAGGATCAACTGTTTCAAAGGTGTAAACGGTCGATGATCCTTAACTAGAGGAAGGATGATTTGAAATCCCATTGCCCCCTTGCGAGGGTCTAGGCAAGTTAGAAATAAGATGTTCCTACTGCTGAGCAGGGAAAGGGTTGTGTAGGACCACATGGGTCTGACTAGTGTCCTTTTGAGCAAGAAGATCCATGAATTCTTGGAGACAAGGACATTTGTGTGACATATGGTCTTCTGCAAAGATTTTGCAAGGGAACTTGACAACTTTGTCCTTTCTGCTATCATATTTTGCAGTAGTTTTCTGTTTGGGGTTGGATTGCATAGCGAGCTACTCTTCAGAAGGAGAGGTATTTTTCTTGTTCTTCCTTTTCTTACCACTGGGTTTTTGTGTAGACTACATAGAGTTGATCACAACAGTTGGAAGAGTAGCTAATTGGGTAGAAGTAGCGGTATCGAAAAACAACTGGTGAATGTGCCCGCTAAGTTGTTTTACAACAACCTCGAAGGTAGTGCCGATGAGTCTATCAGCATGCACACCGTGTTGCTGAGTAGCGAAAGCATTGGAAGTTTGGGCCACATTGGGGATTACATCGTATAGTTTTCCAGACTATGAATAAATCAAATCTAACTGTTGGGCATGACGAATGGATTGATCTTCTATGACCAAAACACCTAAGGCAACGTCCTTGGAAATTTTGGGAAGAAGAGATTTGCAGAACCAATTTGCTAAAAGGTAATCCAGAATTGGGTCCTTGACTAGCCTTTGCCTATGTCTTCATTCATGAATGTGATTAGAGATGTGGGTGGAGGTGTCCTAGCCAAGGTAGTAATAAGTTCTGTTCTGATTTCGTAGCGAATGGGAAGCTAAAAGTGCTTTAAAAATTCCATTACAAGGGCACTAAAGGTATTAGCTAACACACATGGTAACTCAATGTGCCACTTGGTGGAATTACTAACAAGAGTGCGGGGTAAGAGCTAGAGTTGAATATTGTCATCCACCATGGAGTTCAATATGCACTATACATGGTAGGTGTTGACATGTGTGCCCTGATCATCCCCTTATTTCCCTTCAAACTTTGGGATGTCGATAGGTATTTTGTGTGGGATTGAGGGCCAATGTAAGTTATGGTAGATGGGGTCATTAGTTAATTTATACAGATTAGGGATATCGAGTGTTGCCAAAAAATGTAATGTGTTTGGTGCCCTTGAATCTGACCAGGGTGATGAAGAATGACTTGAAGGACCTTGGGGTCTACCATCATATTGTTACCAATAGGATTCATAGGATTTATTGGATAATAGCCTCCTTGCTATGGTGGAAAAATCATATACAGTGGTGGTCCATAAGGGATATTAGGCTGGGGGGCAAAAGATTGGTTGCCCCTAGGATAAAAAGTGCCCCCTTGACTCAATTGAGGTTGAGGAAGGGGTACCTAGATAGATGGAGTGGGACCTCATTGAGGGGTTCTGCTAGCCATATTATTTTCCATAAGTACATGACTGGCACTAGAATAGTGTCCACTTGGGGGAGGTAAATCAATCAATGATGGTCCAACTTGTCCTATCGGCGGAGGGGGAATAGTGATGCCCCCGACTGGTATGTGCATTTTTAGAACATCGCCCCCTAGCATTTGAGCCTGGGGGTTTGAATTTAATAGAGGATTCTAATCAAAAGGATTTCTAAAGGGACCCATGCTAATAGTGATACTCAGAGCAATAGTCGAAGGTCCAGGAGTAGACACAAAAGGGGCAGAAATCAACATGTATGGGGTTCCACTCATAATAGGTGTAACTAGGTTGCTCAGACTTGACATAGTCTGGATAGTAGGGTAACCAATTAGTTGTGTGTTACTGAATATTGGCAGGGGAAGTGATGGTGGACCAAAGTTGTCCACAAAATACCATGACCCATTATTCGTTGGGGAATGCTGGATGTTGGTACTGTTGAAAACATGGTATGTACAGGTGCTACCTGAATCAACACTAGTCCCAAAGAATCAGTGAGGGGAGGATTATAAGGAGGTACACATACTTTAGTGAAAAAGTCCTCAGGAAGTATAGTGTCCTAGGAGGTGTTTTGTGATTTAGAGTTAGATATTGGAGACTAATTTCCCGAAAATGGAAAACTCGAGTCACCAAGGCTCAGCTGATCCTCCAAAGTTAGTGGAGGAAGACCTTTCTATCACCTAGATTGATGAGGAGGGTCATATGTAGCCATGGTTACCGACATATTTTATCAAAAATTTTACAATGATATTTATTATAGTCTAAATAATAAAAAACTGGCACCTAAAAATAAAAAATACTCTAAAAGTCAATCAACAAGAAGTTAAGGGATATGACTCTGTCTGATAACCACTGTTTGTTGGAGATGAAACCCAATATCACAATGGCTAAAAGAGAGATATGGATGAATGTACAATTATGATTACTCTTGAGCTTTGCTCGAACCTAAGATTAAGGGGCCAAGTACTCTTGTGGAGATGAGAACCCTCCCAAAAATTGAAGGCATAGTAGGTTCATCTATTTAAGTACCAGGGAAGCCCACCCTAGTCACCTTATGTTCATCCCTAAAAGAATTTGGCCACTATGGTTACCTCAAATGACAGGCACTACAAGGGGGGACATGGTCCTATACAATATGTTGTGTAGGCAAGATACCTGAGTCCTTGACTCAGCACCGATATCCCTGAGGGGATCCCCAATACACAAAATACCCAATGGAGATGTTATCGAAGGTAGGCTACCTTCTCTTACATTCCAATGTTGTCTCACATTTAACTCTGCTTTGACTAGAGTGGTACCAGAGAGTATGAGTGCAACATGATTTTACTCTCTCTAATGACAGTAGTCTCAGTTTTACGATCTTGGGTAGTTTACTCGCCACTGCTTGGCCTAAGATCCTAGCCTAGACTAATATGTGTGTATGCTCAAAAAAGAGTTGTTGATTACTTTTATTATGAGATTTATTTTAGAGATACTTCATTAATGTCTTCATAAGGGGTGTTGATGTATGGAGTTTTGTGAAACTCTTACTCAAACCATGCAGAAAATATGCTTTGTAATTTCAATCCGATGAACAAATTATTTCTAGAAGGAGATAATCATTTATACATCCATTCAACACCATGCATCCAATGAAGTAAACACATGCACGACTTGCAGACATGCAGTGCTCCCTAACAACTAACCCAATATGCATATGCAAAATCTAACCAACCAAAATAGAAAGGAAAAAAAAATTAAGTAATATTTTTCATTTTCTTTTCAAAAAACAAATGCACTAGCTATTTTCTTAAAAAGAAAAAATAATCAGAAAACAAGCAACTAAAGACAGTGCATAGTTGCATATCCCTGAAACATACTAGAAGCATCTTCCCAACCTAGGAATTCACAGAGTAGGCTATTTATCAAGATAATGGTTGGCTAACACACCTCAAGAGAAGATACAGAGCATTAATGGCACGACTAACAGTTTATCTGCAAGTTTGGGGGGCATTATAACTATCTGGTTTGCACAACTAATGTGCATTACAAAAGAAGAGGCCGTGAAAAGAGTCATTTAGGGTCTGGCAAAAGGTTATGCATAAAAAACAAGGTCGTGAAGTATCCCGAGTGGTCAGAATGGGTACCAAGAAGAACGGGAAGGCCTGGAGAGAAAGAGAGATCTGGGAACATGGAGGTAAGAAGCGGGAACTAAGTATAGTCCCCATCAGAGTCACCAGTTACGCTATAGGATTAATGCATGGGTGGTTATGGCTGGAATACTCTCAAGGATCTTCTCGAGATCTAAGGCATACAATTTCATATTAACTACAACCGTAAAAAATAAGCATATACATATCTATATCAATGCATAATTAACAAATTGAAAGAAGAGAGATTACCTCAGTCCTTGGTGTAGCACTGCTAGAGAGCCCAATGCAACAAAGCGGAAGACCCCTCTACCAGCTCCTAGATCAGCACCTGCACATAAACAAGACGAAGAGTAAACCTACAACATATAATCTCTAATGATTAAAAAATTAATACATCAATATATGAAACAACATGCATCTAAGCTACTTATAAGTTATGGTATTGAATAAACATGTAAATAAACACTACATAAACACCATCAAGTAGACAACATAACAACAAATCTATATTATTAGATCGAAGAAGAATGATTACAACCATCTTGGCTAGATCAAGCTTCTTGTAGTCCTCAAGCTTCTTTCTCTCTCTCTCTCTTAACCTCTTGGCAGCATAATAACTATATCTCATACAAAGTTTCCACAATCATTTGAAAACCATTCGACTTCAATCACAATGTCCAAGCCTCCAATATATAGATGGTGAGAGGCTTATTCTTTCCAATTCTCTTCATGAGTTCCATTGAGGCAAAACCTAGGATGTTTTCTCACTTTGTTGCTCTTTCCCTTTCCATGAGACTGTGTTAGGAATAACAATGTCCTTAGTTAGGTTGGAGATAGATGTTTCTTGCTTTTCAAGCTAAAACTTGAGTGGAAAGTAGAGTCTTAGTCAGTCCACCCATGCTCTAGACTCCAAAATCTCACAGATCTTGGGTAATGCTACTCTTTAGGAAAAACAATGAGCTAACCTAGGCACTAACACCATTGGTTGATGCATGGAGAGCATTATAACTCTTATTTCCTATTTGCGGGGTGCATTACCTTGGAAAATAGGCATGTGAATTAGGTCACGTATTTAACAAATATGTCTTTCTCCTCTGAGCTGATGAGGAGGTCATTTTCCTGTATAACATTTTCCAAGTCAAAATTTTACTATGTAGGGCTAGCCAAGTGAAGCACTTTAGCTCGGGAATGTGCCATTTCCAAGTAAATTTATTCCACCATTTGCAGTTCGAAAATTACTGCAAAATGAATGATTGCTTCATATGTGATCTAAAATTATACAGGAATGCAAAAAATATAGATACAAACATAAACAACTAAATGCATCAGAAATAAAACTTCATTTTATTAATATCGAAAAACTGAAAGATGCATACATAAAGAATGGAAATAAACTAGCTCAGGTGATGGTAGCTTCTCTTTTAGAAGATATGTAGTGGCTAAATGCCTCTGAACTATGTTACAATGAGGCTCGAGGGAATTTTTATTATTGAACAACAAGGGAAAACTCTAAATAACCAAAACCCTAATGCTAGGAGATGGAACACCAAGAGTTTGTGGGCCCCAATGGGGTTAGTTGGGTAGCCAACTTCCCAAGGTTGTAAATTGACCATATGATTTACATTTGGCATGTATGATACCTCATTGGAAATATATCTCTATGTACTACATGATTTAATGTAGGCCCCTACTTGTGTATACACACCTGCTTCAGATGTCAAAAAATGTTGTTTAGGGGGTCAAAACATCTCCAAAAATTCAAGACCCAAAAACTGCTAAAAATAGTAAATGCTTCTATAATCAAGGAAACAAATGAAAATGACTAGAGGTTTAGGAGGAATAGGTGGGTATCCACCAATATCCACCTATATTAGCCCTTCCCCATGAGGAAGAAATGGCTCCCATTGTGTGCAAAGTCACCATGAGGTGAGGAAATTTCTATTGAACCTAGTCCCTGGTGAACCACTTTGCCTAGTGAAGGAGTTGGCCTACTGGAAAACTTGATATATCTAGATCCTCTACTAGAAAGTGTTCTTCATCTATGTGTACATGATCTTGTTAGTTGTGGCCTATTCAACGCTGCTTGGGTTGAGCTGTGTTGGTTTCAACTGCTCAGAAAAGTCAAATGTGTCCAATAATGGGGGAAAGTATGGCTACAATGAATCCACATTGAACACTGGGTTTGGGCCAAGGAACGGTGGAATTCTAAGATCAAAGAAATTGTCCCCTACATCCTTAGTGATGGTGTATGACCCGTATTGGAGTGGGCAAAGTTTGCATTGGGGCATAGTGAGGTGCTCCTTCTGCAAATGTAACCAAGCTTTATCACTCACTTGTAACCTGTCTGGCACCAGATGTTGATCATGACGCTTGTACTTAGCATTGGCTCTATCCAATATGTCATGGACCTATTGGTAGATGTGATGAATGTGCTCAATGAAGCTATTAGCCCTATCATCTTTTGCCTAAAAATGAGCTATGACTGCAAATGGTATGGCTACATCAATGAGACATAGTGGCTTGAATCCCAACCCCACCTGAAAGGGGTTGTTGCTAGTTGAGCTATGGAGAGCTCTATTGTAATCATGCTAGACATACAAGAAACTTTCATCCTATGCACGTGGATGCTTCGACTTGTACATTCACAGAATGTGCATGATCATCTTATTAACGACCTATGTTTGGCCACCAGTTTGGGGGTGGAAGGCCGTGGACTTAGTGACCTTGCTATTTAGCATCGACTAGAGGCTTGACCAAAATGTACTTAGGAACTTGCTGTATTGATATAATATAATGGAATGTGAGATCCAAAAGTGTAGCCACACTCATTCAAATAAGAGATTACCAGTGGCTTTTGCTATGATACTCTTCTTGTAGGTCACCATAATGGGGATCTTAGAGAATTTTTCGATGACCATGAAAACACAATTGTTGCCATGCTTAGTATAATAAAGGCTAGAAATGTAATCCATGGAGATGGATTCCTAAGGCTGACTAAGAGTAGGAATAGGAGTAAATAATAATTTCTTCTTGATGGTAGGTTTGGAAATGGTGTAGGAAGTGTAAGATCTAATGTACTTCCCAACATATTGTCGAAGGTTCGAACAATAAAAATACTTTTGGAGAACTGCCATTGTTTTCTCTACTCCAAAATGTCCAATGACTTGACTGTAGTGCACCTCCGAAATTATCTTGGCACCCTCGCTTGAAGCAACATAAATGTGTCCTAGGTGGCATAATAATGCACCCTATAGGTGAAAATCAAGAACTTTCTTGCCTTCTAGGAGCATCTGGTATGTGTTGCTAAATTCTAGATATCTCTTGTAAAGATGTGGACAAACCAAAGCATCGTGCCCACAAGAGTTGAGAACAATAGTCAACACCATTCCTATTCCAGACAGTGATCTTATTCAACGCCTTATAGTCAATAAAGAGTCTCCATGTCCCATCCTTCTTTTGTAAAAAAACAATCAGGCTCCCATAGGGTGATGAACTTGGCTTGATATTCCCTTTCTGCAACAGAACCTGAATTTGCCTCTTGATTTCATCATTATCGATAGTGGCGGGCCTAGGGTCAGATTGATGGAGTGCTTGACCTGAAAGTGTAGGGGTACCCCTGTGGGTGACGTGAAGATGTCCTTGTACTCCTCCACGACCTTATCTATTTTTTGTTGCCGTGCATAGGAGCACTATTTGGAGGACGTGGATGTGGCCACAATATTCTTCTTGCCTCAAGGGTGAATTATAAGGAAGAAAAATTTCCCAGTCTGGGAATGATCTTACTGTATTTCTTCACAGAGATCAAAGAGATGGCAGAAGGTGGTGCTACCTCCAGTATCCTATATAAATTATTTCCAAAATAAATAATAAAAATGTGAGGCCTAGAATCATACACAACATGATGCCTCCACAAGTATGATTCACCTAATAATACATCATAACATTCAAGAGGAGATCCATCACACAATTCCTCATTTGTGAAGGGCTTGATGCTATAGGGAATGTGACACTACTGGCTGATGTCGATATCTCGTCCTTTGTGAAGCCACCTAATGGTGTATGACTGTGGGTGTGGTGTGGTCGATAGACCCAAATTATTCACAACCTCTGCTAAAATGAGGTTCTTTTTCTCCCATTTTCGACAATGAACTATAGTGGAGAACCCTTCACCCACATTTGTGAGTGGAAGAGCCAATCCCCCTCCTCTTGATCTTCAGGCTAAATATTTTGGATCTTGGTGGTGGAAATAATGGCATTGGGCTCCACATTAGTAATATTCCTCCCTTTGTTTTTCCCCTTTTCAATTATTGACTCAGAGTTAGACCACACATCTGATTTGGAAGCTTTTAGCTCAGCCACTAGTGACACCATTTCCTTGTGTCCTTCTTTGTCTTCATCATGTTGTTATTTTCTTATGGCTTAGGTGAGTTGTCCTTTGTTTCCCCACCTTGTCTTTGTTCTTTATTCTATGGTTTTGGGGTGCCTTTCCCTTGCTTAAGATTCATAGATCCAAAGCCTTGCTTCTTCTATTTAAATTTCTGTTCAATCTTGACAGCGTATCGATAGGTGGCATCAAGCAAGGAGATGTCTAGGAACTCTATCACATCTTGGATGTACTTGAGTAGATAGCTACAATACTTGAGTACCAAATGCCAGTCATAACCCTTGATACCTAACTTCATATGAATGGTATGAAAAATATTTGTGAACTCCAACACGTCTTGGTCCCTTCCTCGCTGAAGCATGGTCCACTTTATGTATTTATCTTCATAGCCCCCAACAGGGTAATATTATTTCTTGATGGCATATCAAAAAGAATTCCAAGTGGGTGTGCCTGAAAGAGGGTTACCTCTCTTCCTTTTGTTAACAATAAGTTTCTCACCAGTCCTTAACGTGGGGGGTGACTTTGAGGGGTGCAAAAGTAATATTTTACTGATTGGAAAATTCATGAACCAAAAATATCCCTCCAATAGATTTAACCATATATCTACGACGTCTCCATCTATATGGCCTTAAAATATGGGAATGTCATAGTTGAATTGTACCTTTAAGGGAGTGGCGCATCCAGAGTGGTTGCTGGATGAAGATGCATCGCCTGTGGGTAAATGCCAAAGGATCTGGGAAAATTTATCCATCATCGCTTTCCTTTGTTGCTCGAGGGCTACATAAAGCAATATTTTGAAAGAATAGATCCTACTCCCTCATCTTTATTTTCTTCTGCCATGGGAAGCCTGTTATATAACAAAATGACCTCCTCATCAACTCAGAGGAGAAAGACATGATGACTAAAGCAAAGACCACAATTACAGGCCTTGATTCCACACTAACACTAATTGTACACTTGAAACCTACTTTATAAAGGTTGTTACCAAGCCTAAGGGAGCGTTAGTGACCCCACTAACTCATATTACTAGTGAAGGGGCAATGTTAGTGAAAATAAGGGAATTTCAATGGGTTAAGCCAACGAATTGACTCACAAATATCTAGATATTTATCCCTAAATTTTCCCAAGAAAAGTAAGGAAACATCCAAAATCAAGATATTTGGAGGATTTCTAATCTAAGAAAAGAAGGAAAATGGGAAAGAGCTGAAGAGCGGAGAAAGTTCATTTATTTTTCCCTAGTGAACTCTAGGAGGAGCTTGGCAACCCTAACTCAATTGCTATATAACCAAAGTGAGGGTTATTGTGAAAGGGGTCAGAACATTTGAAAGGATAGCCCACTAAGCTGTTGTGAATTGTCATACACTTAAAGAAGTAAGCTGAAAGAGAGAGAGAGAGAGAGAGAGAGAGAGAGAGAGAGAGAGAGAGAGAGAGAGAGAGAGAGAGAGAGAGAGAGGAGAATAAGGGGTAAGGGAAGACTGATACAATGGATGGTTGTAATCACTCTTCCATTATTGATACAGAACTAAATTTGTGTTCCCCACTCCATTGTGTCAGTAACATTGTTCAATAAGTTGTTCATTTCGATACTTGTTTAGATGAGTGGTTTAGTTGTATGCAAATAGATGTTCATTGTGCATTCTTATATTAGTGTTCAAGATTGGATGTTGTGATTGTGTTTGCCTTTCCTTTGTATAGGAATTGATTTGGAGTTGGCTTTAAGGGAGTTCTTCTTGGCTGCATAGTGATCTCCAAACAAATCTAGAAGGAGACTTGTGGTAATCCTCTTTCCATATTTTGTTAACTTATATTTGATAGATGAAGATGTGTATAAGATGGTAGCTTCTGCAAATAATCTTACAGCCTGTCGAAGGTCCCAGGAAGGCCTTTAAGGGTAGTTTTCATCCTCCATACACCGTGCATTTTACCCCATAGCAAAATTGGTGACTCCGCTGGGGACTATACATCTAGTTCTCGGTTTACCCAGACTCTTGTCCATTCTCTCTTCCTTCTAAGAGATCCCTATTCTTCAGTAATCCTTTCCTAATCCACTAAATATCTTGCTACATCCTACTAGTATACATTCATCTCAGAAACTGATCTTGGAAACCCTTGCTGTGAAAGATTTAACACACTAACGCAGGTTACCAAGCTACATAGAGCTTTCTAAAGCATTGTGCCTATGTACAGGGAGCGTTAATGACCCTAATAACTCTCTATAACCACTGTTATAGAGCATTAATCTCCCTTTTCCTTCATTTCCAGTAGTATTTTTTGACCAAAAGGGATGGAAAATCTTCTCATGGGCTGAAATAAGATCTGTAACTATATAATGTCAGCAAAATTGGTGTTGTAGAAATTTATTTTTAGGAAAGTTTTTTGGTTTTTCTCTCTTAAAAAACATTTTTCTGGAAGAAGGACTGTTATTTTGTATTCATCCTTCTGTTTAAATAGCTGTGAGTTGCTTCATTTTGGTTTTGAGTAGTTGTTAGGAAATATTGCTTAAGAATCTTTTGGTTATGCATGTGTTGAAAGACTATAGATGCACAAATGAAACTATGAATGTGTGAAAAATATGAATATGTAGAATGAAGCTTGTTTGCATCAAATTCAAAACAAATTTCAAAGCATTGTTTTTGCATGATTTATTGAGTCAAGAGTCTCACCATATTTCATATGTCAACACCCCTACCAAAGACAAATAATCAAGTACACATAAAATTTACATTAAAATCAATCAGTTACCTTTTTGACCAAACCAACATTAGCTATGCTAGGATCTTGTGATAAGCATGTGAGTGAACTTCCCAAGGTTGAAAACCAAAACTAGTCTCATTAACGAGCAAAAAATTCCTTCTACACTCATATTACCAGGAGCACTCCACTAGCAATGGAGCAAAATACGAGGCAACATCAGACTGTAATTGAAGGTAGCTTGCCTTCTCTTACAAATCCTTTGGGCATTCTGTGTACTGGGGGTCCCTTCGGGGATTTTGGAACTGAGTCGGCGACTCAGCGATCCTGCCCACACAACGTGCTGTCTACGACTATGTCCCCCCTAGTGATGTCTGTGATCTAAGGTATCTCTAGTGGCCAAAATTATATGGACTTACACAAGGTAACTGGGACGGGCTTTCCTGGTACTTAACACAAACGGACCTACTTTGTCTTTAGTTTTTGGGAGGGTACTCGTCTTCACGAGAGTACTTGGCCCCTCAATCTAAGGTTCGGGTGAAGCTCTAAAGTAACTGTAACTATACATTTGGCCATCCTTCTCTGTTATTCTCCAATGATCAGTGCTTATTAGATGAGGTATTTTCCCTTTGTTTGTTGATTGATATACTTAGTGTGTTTTTTATATTAGGTACCCGAGTGTTATCATCTTTGACACTTTAACGAACATCAAAATAAAATTTATTGATAAAATTAATGGTCACCGTGGCTACATCCATCCATCGCCGTCACTCTAGACGATTTTTAGGACTTCCTCGACTCATTGTGGAGGATCCGCTGAGCTCTAGTGAACTAGATTCCCCATCTTTGGGGAATCAGTCAACGAGATCTCACACGGGATCTGTTTGGAAAACTGACGATTCAAGTTTGCCAGAGGATTTCTTCATGGAAGGATTTCTTCCACATTTTAACCCTCTGCTCACAATTCAGTTGGACCCACTCTTGATTCTAGTGGCACCAGTATTTCCTGCTCCGGTGGTTGGAACATTTCCATCTATCCATTTGATGACTAACGGGTTGTGTAACTTTAGGGACACTTTCAATCCTTCACCACTCCCCGAGTTGACAGTATCCACAATATTGGTAATGGTGAATCCCTCTATCCCATTTGTCCTAGGTACAACCACTCACACGACACCCTCTATGAGTGGAACCCAATAGATGCTAGGTTCCACCCTTATGGTGCCACACTACATACCTTCGACAAGTGCCACATATAGTTCCCCTTATAACACTCAATATGGCATTATGCACATGCTTCCCATTTACCAACAATATGATCGACTACCATGTATAGTTCAAACCCCCAGACTCATATACCTTGGGGGGTTCCCAATATGCACATGCCGGTAGGGAACATCACAGTTCCCCCTCGTTCTCAGGCATGCATGGTCAATCACTAATTGACATGAGTGTCCCCTCTGTCAATCAAGGCCAAATGGTCAGTTCTGTGTCAGGTGGGAATCTACAAGGGGTTCCCAACCAGTCCATGAGGGCACCCTACTCCCATGCTCAAATGAGTCAAGTGGGCACTGCTTATACTAGGGGCAATTTCATACCCCAATATCAAAATCCTCATGGAAATCTACTCTACAACACCATACCGCAAAGCAACTGCTACACCATGCAACCCATGTACACTCTGGGGAACCAAATGATGGGAGGAGTGCAAAGCTCCTCAAGTCATCTGTCATCACCATGGTCCGAGTCAGGGCCACCTAACTCTCTCCCTTTCTTGGAAACGTTGGATATACCCGACTTATAAAATTTGACAAATGACCTCATCTATCACAACCTACAATGGCTGCCAATCCCACATAAAATACCAATAGACATCCCAAAGTTCAATGGAAAACAAGGGGAGGATCCAGGCACCCACATCACCACCTACTATCTCTGATGTGTTTCAAACTCTATGGTGGATGATAGTGTCCAATTCAATCTTTTTCCCCTCACCCTCACTAACAATGCAACGAAATGGTATATTGAGTTACCACATGCGTCAGTAAACACCTTTGACACTTTGCCAATGGAATTCCTAAAGTACTTCCAGTTACCTCTCTACTATGAGACTGGGACAGAGCTCCTCACTTCATTTTGTGAGGATATTGCCACCCACGTCTCCGATCATATTCATGAATGGAGACGTAGGTAGAGCTTAATAAAAGCTCCCATCCCAGACTTTCTCTTAACACAATAGTTCTACAAGTCCTTACTTCCTCAAATCACTAGAGGTGTCGCTCTAGGTGGTGTGGTCACAAAAGACCAATCCATATGCCGTGCCCAGCACTTAGATCTGATATATTCACAGTTTGGCACTCTTTACTACATAATCCCCAATTCTCCTAGTAACCCCAATGCTTCCACCACTCAGCACTCTAGAGTGCATGCTGACGGGATTATCGGCGCAACCTCTGGGGCTACTGTAAAACAACTTAGTGGTTCCATTGCCAGGTTGGCAGTGGACACCTCTACCAATACGACTACTCTTCCTATCACTGCGATAAAATATTTGCAGTCTACACAAAAATCCAGTGGCAAGAACAAGAAGAATAAGAAAAGGACGGCTCCTTTTGAAGAGTAGTCAACGAAGCAGCCCAATCCAAAATAAAAGCCCACTACACCTACTGATGAGGAAAAGTATAAACCCACCAGATATCCATGTAAACTCTGTGCTGAAGACCACACAACTTGGCATTGTCCACAGCTTAAGGAATGCACAGACTACATTACCAAAAGGGACTCTGGTAAGGCACCCACTGTCCTTAGAAATCCTTTTCCTACTCAACAACAGCAAAATCTTATTGCCAACCAACTGCAATCCCCACAAGGGGGAAACGATGGTTTGTAACATCCTGTAGTTGGTGAAGGATATTCTACCATTTACACTTTTGAAATGGTAGAACTCGCCACAAGAGGTATGTCTTATGGAGCTCCTGTCACTCCAGCAGCAAAACCATCCTCAAGTCAAAACCCATCGCCGCCCAATGATTTTCATATCGAAAGGCCAGTTGAGGATTTTGTAATTCGACCCCCAAAATGGGCACTTTGACACACAACACACAATACATCTACACGTGCTTCCCAACACTACAACATCGTAGAGGATTTGGTGCAAGTGCCACCGGTTTTGTCAGTGCTTGAAGTATTACAAACATGCCTGACACGACGGAAAGCTTTGCTTTCGGCTATTGGAGGTATTGACCAATGGATTCCATGCTTGCTATTTTCGACATGGATAAGTGTAGACCTCTCCTTTCTCACCAGCTTGCATTCCAGGTGTATATCACTTCGAAAGGTAAAGGTATACACTGAACTGTCATCAATGAAGGTGCTTCTACCTGCGTCATGTCGGCTTCATGTTAGCTTGCCATGGGTTTTCCAACCCTAACCCTGTTATCGAACTCCCTGAAAGCTTTCAACGGCCACACCTTTATCCCAAAAGGGTACCTAGCCAGTTTCCCCATCACATTGTATGGGAAAACCATAACGGTGGACATAGAAGTCATGGACAAAAAACTCGACTCTAATATCTTGTTGGGTCATAGTTGGATATATGCCATGACGACTATCATATCTACTATCTTTCACATCATCCTATTTCCATTGGATGGAAAGGTAGTTACAACAAATCAGTTGTCTTTCTGCACCCCCAATTATTCACCATTACCAAGTGGCTTCGTACCCCTAGTAGGAGGTGGAACTGACCAATCCATGGATCCTGCTGGCTCCTTCCAACCTTGACACATTCAGAGACCAAATGCCACTGTCACTGGCTAAATTGGCCCACCAAGCCATTCAATCCACATCTCCGGTCATGTTGGTTATGGCTGACAGTACCACCGCCCTTCCCATAACCACCCCTCCTTTAGATCCATTCAATCAACTCCTTCCTACATATGAAGCTGTTCAAGAAATTATGAGTTTTTGAGAGAAACATTGTGAGGATCGGCACCATCATGTTTTGATATCTAATTCAAACATGGTGCCTCTTCAAATCCTATCCCTTGACATACCCGAAATTGTTCCCTCACCATATGAGATCATCCAAACTTTGGATGTGGAAGGAAACATGGGTGAAACTTCTAGATCATTGCCCAGAGATATTTCAGTCACAATAGGCATCATGGAAAACATCTAGATGCAAGCAGATTGCAATCCTAAGGAACCTGCAAACTCCACCCGCCTATTTCAAAAATTCTACGATATATGCAATGGGTCTCATCAGGAAATGCCCGGCATTAATCCGTTGACTGTCGCGCATGAGATACAGATTTACAACGATGATCAACCCATTGGGTATTAGATCCCTTCCCTAGAAATAGTCGTTGAACCCATGCCTGACACTACGACTGAAGAAGAACTCTTACTATACCTTAAACAGATGGATAAAACCTATCGATAGGCCAACTTGGCACTCGAGGCTCATAAGCGCTAGGTACAATCCCTATTTGCAAAAGAGCTTAATTTTCCTCCTTACCAAGAGGGCGACCTTGTGTTGCTCTATCATCCAAAAGATGACCTCTTGGATGCATGCACGCTTCAACCCAAAAGGCTAGGTCCCTATGTTGTAATGAAAGTCCTCCCCATGGGGGCATATGAACTGTAGGACTGGGAAGGAGTCCCACTGGAGGAGCCCACAAATGGGCTCTACCTAAAGAAGTATTATGCCTATAATTGCACTAGGCATATGTTGTGTAATTTTATGCAATTCTCAATAGAGCACTTTTTGTGATATTTTATTGTTATTTAAAAAATAGAAACACGTCTGAGTTTTCATCATTGTGCTTGTTAAATCCATACAACGATGCTCTGACTAACTCTTTTCTGATCTTTTTCCAGCTCATAAACTGAAAAAGACCAAAAGAGCATTCTTTTTAGGTGCTTTTTTCTCGCTCTTTAAACTTAAAATATCCCGAGCTTAGTCTTTTTGCTCGTTAAACTTCATGAAGATGACCTGAGCATTCTTTTAGTTACTTTTCCTGCTTGTTAAACTGAAAAATGTTGAGTTTTTGTTACCGAGATCATTAAAAATATACAACAACAGCAAGAGCACTTTCCTTTTTGGGACCGTTTCTCACTCTTAAATTGAAAATCCCCGAGTTTTTTCCCTCCTTCGAGCTTGTAAAACTATGAAAAAGGGATGAGCTATTCTTTTCCCTCTTTTTCTCGCTCACTAAACTGAAAAATATACCTTGAGTTTTCTTCATTTGACTCATTAAAAGTTTTGATGAAGGTATTAAGTTTGTCGTTGCATGACTCATTAAAAATTCACGACGAAAAACAAGTTTAGTCCATCACCTCATAATGGTAACAAAATGAGGTCGACATCTATTGAAAATAGGTTTATCTTTATCTGGGTCCAATAGATTAACTTACGGAAAAGTAACTGATCCGGGTATACTATTAACCTTTTGTGGCACCTGGTTAAGAACTATGACAAAGGGACCACCATGGAGCCTCTCTTTACGATCTTTTCAGACTCTCTAAATATGAAAAGACCACTGAGTTATCTAGTCTAGACTCTTTAAATTACAGAGACAAGATAGAGAGTCGTTCTTTTTGCCTATCTAGACTCATTAAACTAACCAGATAGAGCAAAGAGTCGTTCTTTTTGTGATCCTTTTCAAACTCTTTAAACATGAAAATATCGATAAGTTTACCCGTCTAGACTCATTAAATTAATTAGATGGAGAAAGTGGACAATACAACTGCATTCCATATTAGAAAGCATGGTTTGGTAGTAGTCATTCCCTTGAAAATGGCACTCCCTCAAATAAAGCTTCCTCTTGATGGCCTCTCAATATGAACCCTACCAGTCAATGAGTTTTAGCCTATATACCCCAATGTAATTGCATTTCTGTACCCTAACGCTCTGTAGTGTTCATGAGCTATCTGGTTAAAACCGTTGTCGTGCCCTATATTGTTCAAGGGTTACCCATTTGTTTCCTCCATCAACCGATTAAACATATCCTTCATCATGCCCTCTGTTGTTTAGACCTAAATTCTCAAAAGATTCCTCAAAAAACAAAATCATTCTTGTCCTGTTTCTTGATGATTGATGTAGGACACGTCACTGCCTACCTTTGGACAGGTTTCTTCCTATCGACTTCAATACTCTATCTAGGAAGATAACCCAAAAACACATTGAGTGCCTTGGTACTTGCATACATTAGTGGCAGGTTACCTTGTGTTTGATCAGGGGTTCTCATTATTGGCTCCTGGTTAAGTGATTGTATGGGTGTTCGACAACAAATAAATCTTTCACACTCGCTAGTTTGTACTGTGCATCTTGGATACCATCACCATGATTGGTGGCCTTCCTTGCGTCTATTAACTGTCTCCATTAATGACTGGTAATCAGATGATTTCATGCATGTTCGACATCAACGCATATCTTTCACATGTATCGATCTATGCTGTTCGGTGAAGCAGAAATCAAGACCTTGGGTAGAAGCTTGCATCATTTAGCCTTGTTTCCTCTCCCAAGCTGCGGATATTGTTTTTTGGAGATAGTTGTTTCAGGATGATTCTATTATGACACTGGATCTGCATTGTGCTTATCGGCGGCTGACCTTGTTATATCTCTTTGGAGAAGATTACTCTGACATAGCTACTGAGCATGGGAATGCCCGACACAGGACATGATTTTAGGAGTTATATATATATGTGTGTTGCATCAGGTTTTCCTTGGCGCCAGAAGCTTCTCTCTCTTTCTACAAATTTTGACAGGAAAAATTACAGCTTTAGTAAAGTATTTCGACCATCATATCTGCCTCTGATCTCATAATTTAGGGAGCATCTGTTATACAACAAAATGACCTCCTCATCAACTCTGAGGTGAAAGACATGATGACTAAAGAAAATACCACAATTGTAGGCCTTGATTCCACACTAACGCTGGTTGCACACAAAAAACCTGCTTTATAAATCTTGTTACCACGTGTAAGGGAGCGTTAGTGACTACACTAACTCATGTTACTAGTGAAAGGGAAACGTTAGTGAAACTAAGGGAAGTTCAATAGGTCAAGCCAACGAATTGACTCAAAAATATCTAGATATTTATCCCTAAATTTGCTCAAGAAAAGCAAGGAAACATCCAAAATCAAGATATTTAGAGGATTTCTAATCTAAGAAAAGAAGGAAAATGGGAAAGAGCTGAAAAGCAGAGCAAGTTCATTGCTTTTGCCCCAGTGAACTCTTGGAGGATCTTGGAAACCCTAAATCGATTGCTATATAAGTAAAGTGAGGGTTATTGTGAAAGGGGCCAGAGCATTTGAAAGCATAGCCCACTAAGCTGTTGTGAACACTTAAAGAAGTGAGCTGAAAGAGAGAGAGAGAGAGAGAGAGGGATAGAGAGAAGAAGAAGGGGCAAGGGAAGACTTATACAATAGATGGTTGTAATCAGTCTTCCGTTATTAATACAGAACTGTAGTTGTGTTCCCTACTCCATAGTGTCGGTAACATTGTTCTTTAAGTTGTTCATTTCGATAATTGTTTAGATGAGTGGTTTAGTTGTATGCAAATAGATGTTCATTGTGCATTCTTATATTAGTTTTCAAGATTGTATGCTATGATTGTGTTTGCCTTTCCTTTGTGCAGGAATTGATTTGGAGCCGGCTTTGAGGGAGTTCTTCTTGGCTACATAGCAATCTCCAAACAAATCTAGAAGGAGACTTGAGGTAATCCTCTTTCCATACTTTGTTAACTTATATTTGATAAATGAACATGTGTATAACTTGGTATCTTCTGTAGATAATCTTATAGTTTGTCGAAGGTCCTGGGCAGGCCTTTGAGGGTAGTTTTCATCCTCCATACACCATGCATTTTACCTCATAGCAAGGCCATATGGGTTTGCAAGGCTGGTCTTGCAAAGGTTCAACCATTTCGAGCCCTAACTTCGTATACCCTGACCTCATTGGGGACATGCAAAGAAAAACAGATAAAGAGAAAACCGCTTTGATACCACTGATCCAAAATTATACAAGAATGCAATGGAACACATACAAACATAATCACCAAAATGAAGCAAAAATAAAACTTCATTTTATTAGTATCCAAGAACTGAAATTTGCTTACGTACATAATGGAAATAAACTAGCTTGGGCGATGATAGCTTATCTCTAAGAAGATATGTGGTGGCTACATGCCTTGGAAATATGTTATAATGAGGCTCAAGGGCCTTTTCATTATTTAATAACAACAGAAAAATCCTAAAAAACCAAAACCCTAACCTTAGGAAATCGAATGCCAAGAGTTTGTGGGCTCAGTTGGGGTTAGTTGGGCAACCAACTTGCGAGGGTTGTAACTTGGTCATATGATCTCCATTCTGTGCGTACGTTACCTTGTTGGAAATATCTCTTTGAGTACTATATGATTTTATATATGCCACTACCTATGACCATGGGTCTATTGTGGAACTAAAAAAATGTCGTTTAAGGGGTCAAAATAGCTCTGGAAGTTTAGGATCTAAAAAAATGCTAAAAATAATAAATGTTGTTATAATCATGGAAATGGATGAAACCAAATCCTCACAACATGGAGGCATACGTGGAATAGGTGGGTGGCCACTAATAGCCACCTAAATCAGTCCTCCCCCCTTAAGAAGAAATGGTCCCCATTGCGTGTAGATCCTCCATGAGGTGAGGAAATTTCTGTTGAACCTGGTCCGTGGTGACCCAATGGTCCTTGTGAAGGAGTTAGCATGCTTTTACAACTTGATATACATGGATCCTCTACTGGTGAGTATTCTTGATTTTTGTTACCATGATCCTGTTAGTTGTGGCCTATTTGATGCAGCTAGGTTGATATTTTTCATTGTCATCTACTCAAAAACATCAGATATTTCTAACAATGGGGGCAAGTATGGTTGCAACAGATCCATATTGAATATTGGGTGCAGGCCAAGAAACAATGGAACACTAAGATCGAAGGCATTATCCCACAACCTTGGTGATGGTGTACAGCCCAGATCATAGAGGGAAATGTTTATGGTGGCACCCAAAGAGGCACTTCTTCTGCAAATGTAACCAAACCTTTTCACCCACCTAGAACCTGTGTGGCACTCGATGTTGATCATGACGCTGCTTGTACTTAGCATTATCTCTGTGCAATATGTCATGGACCTATATGTGGATGTGCTGATTGCACTAAATGAAGCCGTTAACCTTGTCATCTTGGGCCTAGACATGAGATGTAACTGCAAATGGTATGGCCACATCAATGGGACATAGTGGCTAAAATCAAAACTCCACCTGATAGGGGTTCTAGCAAGTTGAGCTATGGATAGATCTATTGTAATTGTGCTTGACATAGGGGAGGATTTAGTCCCATGTGTGTATATTCTTCAATTTTTTAAGTTTTTAATGTGCAAAATATGCATAATCATCCTGTTGACGACCTCTATTTGGCTATCACTTTGCGGGTGGAAAGATGTGGACTTAATGAGATTGGTATCCAACATCAACCAGAGGATTGAAAAAAAATGTACTTAGGAACCTATTGTCCCAATCTAAGATAATGGACTCTAGGATCCCAAAGTATACCCTCATTCAAAGAAGAGCTTAGCAGTGGCATCTATTGTGACATTCTTCTATCAGGCTACTAGAATGGCCATCTTATAGAATCTGTCGACGACCATGAAAATGCAGTTGTTTCCATGTCGAGTACAAGGAAGGCCTGCCATGTAATCCATGGGGATGGATTCCCAAGGCCGAGTAGGAATAGGCAAAGGAGTATATAGGCCTTGATTTCTAGATGGTCAGTTTGGAAATGGTGTAGAAAGTGCAAGATTTGATGTACTTTCCAACATCCTATCAAAGGTTCAACCAATAAAAATACTTATGCAACACTACCACTATTATCTCTATTCTGAAATGTCCCAAATCATTTGTTATCTGTAGTGTGCCTCCAAGATCATCTTGGCACACTCACTTGAATGAACATAGAGGTGTCCCAGGTGGCATAACAATGCACTCTTGAGGAAAATATTAGGAAATTTCTTGCCTTCTAGGAGTGTTTGGTATGTTCCGCTGAATTCTAGATCACTCTTGTAAAGATGCAGCCACCCCGAAGACTCGTGTCCACAAGGGTCGAGCATAGTAGTCAGTGGGATGATCAAAGGCTGGATGAGGTAGTTTAAAACATTATTGGAGCTGTCCTCCTTGTACTTAATGTTCAAATGGAATTATTGCAGGTATGTGGACCATTTTTGATGGATATCATTCTACAACGTTCCTTGTGTCGTTATGAACTACAGGGTTTGGTGGTTTCTGTGGATGACCATTTACTTCCCTAGAATGTAATGCTTCCATTGTTGGCAATCCTGCATAATGGAATACATCACTTTGTCATAGGTGGGATACTTTGAAACTGTCTAAAAGTGTCTCATTGTGATATGCCACTAGATGCCCCTGCTGAGTAAGAACTACACTAATAGCATAGTTGAAGGCATTTTTCGTAATCTAAAATGGTTGCTACAGGTCTAGTAATGTGAGCATTGGTGCAAAGCAGAGGCGATGCTTCAACTCAAAAATTCCCTTATGTTGGGATTCAGTCAAAAATAAATTTTCTTTCACTCTATGTTTGGTGACTTGACTCAAAGGCCAAGTAATATGAGAGAACCCAAACACGAACCTATGGTAGAAATTGGCAAGACCCAGAAAGTTGCGAAGCAATGTTAGAGTGGTCTGGGTTGACCAACCTTGAATAACTTATATCTTGGCTGGGTTGACATGCACATCCCTCTCATCAATGATGTACCCCATATTGAACCTAAGTGTTGGGATGGGGTCCCTTGGGTCAATTTTGGGGCAAAAAGCCCAAGTTTTGATGTACAAAATGTAAAGTATTCGTGAATTGTGGTTGCAGAGCACGTAGATAGTTAAAGAGTCATAAAGGGTTTTACCCTTCTTTATGTAAGTTGAGTCGGCTTTTTGAGGATCTACCCATGGTCTACGGACCATGGGATTGTATAAATAAATGTGTCTTAGAGAGTCTAAGGCAGGAAATAGAAGATGAAGATGAATATAATGGGTCAATAGAAGGAAAGATCGTAGATGTCTTAGAGTAGAAGGAAGGCTCTGTAGCTGTGTGTGCAAAGGCCTAGAGTAGAGTCTACAACTGAGTGCACAAACCCCTGCAACTGAGTGCGTAGGGAGGTCTTGAGTCTGTAAGTCGAACTGATTATCAATAAAGAAGATTATTGTAGAAAGTCTTGTGTTTTGTCTACTTACTTTTGTTATGAATGAATGCACTTTATGCTGTGATGGATGATGGGTTTATGAAATAATATTGTATTTATGTACGAATTTGCTTGATTTATATTGTTATATGAACGCAATTAATGTTAACTGTTTACACGAATATTATCTTGTTGTATGTTGAATTTATTGAACACTTAAGCCATTTTGAGTAATTACCGGGTTAAGAGTAATCTATGACACATGTAAGTAGTTGACTCACCTATTCAGGGTCTATGAAAGATAGTGGTAGACCTTCATGGAGGTGTAGAGACTGATTAAATGGAGTTCCATTGATAAGCCATAAGGGCTTACTGATATGTGTGAAGGTGGATTTATGGCATAAAACCACATCACGCTGATCTCTAGGTGTGAAAACTTGGTTCCAAGATCCCCCCATACTTCTTCGGGTGAGACTTCAGTTTTAGCTCTACGGATTGATGCCAAAAGGGACATTAGTGTAGGGATTTGTTTGGCGCAACTAACTCTCAACCTGGGTCAAAACACACTAAGCTAACAAATGGTTCCATTAGTGGGACCGGGATCTACATAAACAGATGTGTGATGTCTCATCATTGGAATCCAACAAAGAAAGAAATTCAGAAGTGGTTGGATAGAAAGATCCACGAATTCATGGCGCAAGAGAACAAAATTCCATGCTTGACAAAAGAAAAGTGGTTGGACAAGTATCTATACACAAAAATACATGATATCTTCTTCTGCACCTTCCTGATTGAACTATGTGAGTGGATCTCTAAATTGGCAGACAACCAAAGAAGGTGGAGACTTGACGGTCCAATAGTGTGGACCCCAGAGCTAGCGCAGAGGTTGGAAGTTTCTAAAGATAATATTGCATGAGCTATCGATCACTAGCTTGATTGAGTTATAGGAGGATTTATGACAGAATTCATGGTCGATACCTCAGTCAGCTACAGTGAAGCAGAGTGATGATTTTTCAAAGGATTGCGAGGTAAGTATTTGAAATCTTTGAATACTTGGATTAAAATTCTCATGTTAAAAGCAGGCTATGCCACTTCCTTAATGTTTAGATCTATGTAAATTGGACAATTCTTTAGAAATGCAGAGAGAGTAGGTCTTGAATACAACCCATTGAAAGAACCTCCTTCAAGTGATGATTAGGGAGTGGTACAAGCCTCACCGCGAAGCAATGTAAAGTTGATAAAGTGGGGTTTTCCGCGAATACCTCATCTGGCCTCACCACCTGCACCTTCACCTCCACAACATACACCATCACCCACACCACCACTGTTTAATATGTCAAATACCATGAAGCTTCCCATTTTCAAGGTCTTGGGAAGTGAGGACCCAGATGAGTTTTGGTTATTTGTGAAGGTTGTATGAATGGCACAAAATATTACAGATGACCATATAAAGAAGGCATAGCTGGTTATGTCTCTACAAGATCACGCGTTGACATGGTACATTAAGTGCTGCACTAATAACCCATTGGCATTATTAGCGGACACTCAGACTGCTCTGAATAAGGAATTTGGTAGGCCGAAGTCTGCATCGCAATCATTTATTGGATTCAAGGAAATCATAATGAGGCTTGGGAAAACACCCTGGGAGCTGGATTAGAGATTGAAGTGCCAGCTCGACGAAGTTAACATGAATCTCATAGATAGCCAACACCGTGACTGGTTTGTAGCTTCGCTCTTGCCCCACCTAAGGGTTTCTTTATCACAACAAAAGATAGGGACCCAGGCAGAAGCCCTGAAAATTGTTATGAGATTGCATGAAATAGATATTCAGGACACTGTGTTGGGAATTCAACAAATCCATGGAAATTTGCAGAACCTCTACCTGGAGTTGCAGAGCTTGAAGAAGGAGAAACTTGCTCAGCTGGAGGTGCGTGAAGAAGTTTGGTGCCTAAAATGTAAAAGCCAGGGGAAGGATAAAAATCACTGCCCTGTTTTTATGAATTATGTTACAAGAGGAGTGCCAATCTCCCTAAGATAGGAGGCTATTGTAGGACCAAGTACAGGGCCCACACTGTGGTGCACTATCTATCAGTTAGCTAGAAAACATGTAATAGACAATTGTCACTTGCTGCAAAAATTTGTACAGACGCCACAACACTTATTCTGCAATTTCCGTAAATCAGTGGGCCACGATGAGCGCAACTTCCATGGCTATGAATTGATGATGGAAAGAACAACCACGTATCGAATGAAAATAGAAACTTGGCCTTTGGATCAAGGCACAAGGGGAGCACTCGAAGGATATCCAAGGCGTGGATGAGGCCGAGGAGGAGGTGGACCTAGTAGAGGTTGAGGGCAAGTTATTTGCTATAATTACAGAGTGCCAAGACACTACGCGATGGAGTGTATGATCCAAACACACCCATCATGCTGATATTGTACTCAGTTCGACCACTCGATAGAAGAATTCCTTATATTGATGGCTAAGATGTAGGAGAAGAAGGTGCAGCCTCAAGAACCTACGCAAAATTTATAGATGATCAGGGCTGAGCTCCGCGAGGAGGATCCCAATGTGAATATTGTGCTGTGAAGTGGAATGATGACTAGTGATGATAAAGGAAAGCAACTTGAAGAAAGTGAGTGGGTTTGCAAGGCTCCAAAAAGGGAGGTTGGGTTTGATCTAGAGTGCACGAAGGAAATGTTCATGGAAGCAAAGAAAAGCTTTGCTGAGGCCTCTACCTTAGGAAGTCAGGACAAGCTATCTAAAGAGGTTGAACCCTCCATGTTTACCACTTTCTAAGAGACTTGTATGAAACTGTTGCATGATAGGAAGTCTATAAAAGGGATTCAAGAACTGATAAATAAGTCTACTGGTAAGGAAGGTGCTCTTGAGGGACATCGCGCAGTCCGAAAGATAGGAAAACATAAGCAAAGAATAGGGTGTGAGATGAGGCTTACAATGCAAATAGGAGAGTATGAGATCAACCAAGTTATTTTGGATTTGGGGTCAGATGTGAACATTTTTCCTAAATAGATGTGGGAAAGAATGGGGAGACCTGCATTGCAGTGCTCTCCGATTCAATTAAGGATGGGAAATCAATAGAAGATTATCCCTATGGGGAGATTGCATGGAGTAACTATAGATACAGAAGGTGCAGGCGCGTTGGCCGATTTTGAAGTGATAGAGATTGTTGATGACAACAATCCATACCCCGTGCTCCTAGGAATTGACTGGGCTATCGACGTGAATGGGGTAATTAATTTGAAGAACCAGACGATTTCGTTTGAAAGGAAATTGCCCCACGTAGTAGTACCATTGGACACTATAGAATGACTCTGCTATACTGAACTGGTCCGTGATTATGAGGAAAGCGACGATGATTTGGACCAGATCTATAAGATAACAACATGAGATCAAGGCTGGGTTAATCTGACAGCTGATGGAGAAATTGCATGGGACCAGAAAAAGTTCCTGCACATCAGATTCAAATGAAGAGTTGGAGCATTGGCAGAGTAGATTGCATGAAGTATCTATGCTGCACTATAATATGATGACTAAATCATTGCGTTGTGTGTCATCAGTGGTAAGAAATTTTCCTTGTTATGATGGTTTGAATGATGTAGATAAATTTCTTGAAGCATTTGAAAGAGAAGTAATTTAGAAGCATCGCTTCCAAGCACTGGATTTGGTGTTGTGCACTATGCCTACAAAGTGGTGGGGTAGGCATAAAGACAACTTTGAAGAATGGTGTGAGTATAAAAGAATGATGAGATTATGGTTCGGTCACCCAAAATTTTAGCTAACTCAAAGGTATGATGGAAGAAATAATCCATGTGATCATTTAGCAAAATGGACTAAGGTTTATGGAACAGAGCCGCAGTGAGAGTAGGTGCATATTTTCCATCATACTGTGGACATCATACCTATGAATTAGTACCATGAAAAAGAGCTCTGGCATAGTACAGTGGAGTGGGAAATCTTAAGAGAAGGACTTTTGATGACCTTCAGCTTTGAGGATGGGTTCAAAATCATCAACGAAGTGCTGCAGGAGGTTAAGGCAGCAATCTCTAGGATACCACAGGATCCTTTAGAATTGATTCAACTAGATTGGATCACCGAGCTGCGTCATGCACTGTTATGCTATAATGTGACTTTTGAAGGAGATGATGAGGATCCAAGGAATATTAACATTCTAGACGAAGAAGGCCATCGTGAAGTTGAAGGACTGCAGATAGAGAATCTAGATATTACCACGCCATTGAAAACTAGGCAAGTAAATATTGGCACAAAAGTGGAGTCAAAGTTTGCAAATATTGCATTTTACTTGGATGATGCTATAGTAGATAAAGTCATTGAGTTGCTCTGCAAATATTAGGACTTATTTCCTACCAAATTTTCAGACTTAAAAGACATCATAGGCAATTTGGGAGTGATGAAAATAACTTTGAAAGCGGATGCAAAGCCTGATAAGTAAAGGCCATATCGCCTTAATCCCAAATACAAGGAAAATGTCTTCTTGGATTTGGAAAAAATGCTTGTGGCAGGTATTATTAAATTGGTGGAGGAATATGATTGGGTAAGTCCAATGGTAGTTCAAGAAAAGAAGTAGAAGGATGAAATAAGGATTTGCGTTGATCTCAGGAAGCTTAATGATACTTGTGTTCATGATACTTTTCCAACTTCATTCATAGATGAAGTGCTAGATAATGTTGGAGGGAAGGAGGCCTATTCATTCACTGATGGGTTCTCTGGATACCATCAGATTAAGATAGCGCTAGAAGACAAGAGTAAGACCACTTTCGCGACACAATGGGGATGTTTCTAGTATATAATGATGCCTTTTGGGCTTAAAAATGCGTTGGTGGTTTTCTCTTGCGTAGTCATCATGACATTCAAAGAGTTCATTCACAAATTTTTGGAGGTATATTTTGATGATTGGATAGTGTTTGGGCTAGTAAAGTGCCATGTAGCCAGTTTGCACTTGATATTGGATACATGATGAAGGTTCATATTGCGCTAAACTTGAAGAAATGCTTGTTCTTCATCCCTTTTAGAATCCTGCTGGGTTCTTGTGGTATGCAAACAAGGATTAATGGTGGACCCTGCTAAGATCATTGTCGTAATTAATTTGGAGGCACCAAGAAGTTTTAAACAGCTGGACGCAACACTGGGCCATACTCGTGCTCAGATTACCGCTCCTATGGAAACACTACTGAAGAAAGACGTTACATTCTATTGGGATGAAGAATGTCAGCAGAGTCTAGATGTATTTAAGGAGAAAATGGTCACCGTGCCGATTCTAGTCTTCCCGGATCAGAAGAAGGAATTTCATGTGCATGTGGATGCTTCATGTATTGTGCTACGAGCAGTGCTAACATACGCTGGCAAAGGAGAGATGGATCATCCTATAGCATTTTCCAGGAGGAAGTTGTCAAAGGCTATGGTGTATGTGCTCCAAAAATTCAGACATTACTTGCTAGGCAGACATTCCAAGATGTACACAGACCATTATGTATTAAAGTGTATAATCAATAGGCCTGTGTTGGGGGGGAAATATGCGGATGGCTACTATTGTTTCAAGAGTATGATTTTGAGGTAATTGTGAAGCCAGGAAGATTGAATGTGGGACCAGACCATCTGTCACACATTAAAACATGAGAGGATCCTACTAATTTGAAGAAATGGCTTCCTGACACGTGACTCTTCGTGGTGCGTGTAGAGGATTATCACTTCGCAGATATTATCCATTTCTTGACCACAAGAATGGCTCCAGAAGGAGACAGAAGTCATCAGAAAAAAGAATTGGTGGTGCGCACGCTAGATTTCTTTGTGCTCACAGGTCATTTGTATAAGCTAGGATCAAATGAGATACTTCAACGTTATGTGCTTGATTTTGAATGAACCAGTATCCTTACTGAAGCTCATGGAGGAGCTGTGGGAGGGCATTATGCAGGAAAAGCAACAATGAAGAAGATTTTACGTGTTGGATTATGGTGGCCGACGCTGCATAAAGACTCTAAAGCATATTATAGGGCATGCAATGCATGTTAGAGAATGAGCAAGCCATCACAGAGAGATGAGATGCCTTTGAATCTATAGGTGTCATTGCAGCCATTTGAGAAATGGGCAATTGATTTTGTAGGATCGATTCAGCCTCCAGGCAAGAAAACTCGTGTGCAGTATATCATCACTGCCACCAAATATTTAACCGGATGGGCATAGGCGTAGCCTGTGAAGGACTATATAGGGGAAACAACAACGAAATTTAGATTTGAATGTGTGTTGACCAGGTTTGGTTGCCCAAAGGTATTGATGAGTGATTGCGGTATGCATTTTCTCAATGAAATGATCAATGCCCTGACATAAAAGTTCTAGGTTTATCACCAGAAGAGTACGCCATATCATCCTCAGGCCAATGGAATGGTTGAGGCTTTTAATAAGATATTGGATAATGCATTGATGAAGGTTTACAATGCATGGTGAAATGATGGGGACGTGCACATACCAACAGTGTTATGTGCTTACAGAATTACATGTAAAAATCTTACTGGTCAAACACCTTTTAGGTTGGTCTATGGCGTACAAGTTGTGATGCCTATGGAATAAATTGTGCCTAGTATATGCATAACAACTTTCACAGGAATGGAAAGCTACAGAGCCTTAGAGGAAAGACTCATGTAACTAATAGAGCTTGAGGAAGATAGGTTTTTGGTTGGATTCCACCAACAGGTTCAGAAGGAATGCGAAAGTGTTTGGCACAATTGACTCATCAAACTGCACAACTTCAAGGTAAATGATTTGGTTTTTTTATATGACAGTAATTTTGATAAGTGTCTAGTGAAATTTTAGATGCACTAGTTGGGGCCATATGTTATCAAAGAGATTAACAATGGTGGAGAATTTTAGCTCGTGATGTTGAATGGAGACCCATTTCTGGGAATGGTAAATGCAAGCTAACTGAAGCCATATATGGAGGATCCATCCCAATGACTACATGACAGTAGCATAGTCTTAATGCTCGAGGAAGCTGCAAGGAGATGTGGGATTATAAAATACACTACCTGGGTTGTAGAGCTATGTGAAATGGGGGCTGCGTGAAAAGGGGTCATATCACAGCTTACGAAGGCATGCGAATGGAGCCACGCTCTAAGGGGAGATACCGCACAACACAGCAAGAAAGTGACCATTATAGTTGATGTTCATGATTTGACAGTGAGGAGACAATTAAGAGGAGCAAGGGGTGACATTTTAAGGTTGTATTTAAGAGTGAAATCTTTGGAAATCTACCGCCAAATCAGCATCTATGGAAGGATTTTGGGGGGAACTGTCGAATTTGAATTTGAATTCTCCTATAAACTACGTGTGTCCATCCAGCAAAAAAAACTTTGCATTCTTAGAATTTCTGTTCTGAGTTGTTGATTGTTTATAAATTCTCAGGTATTCACTGATTTGGTTGCTAGTTCTGTATTTGATAAGTTACCCAAGGAAACCCAGTGGTTTATTCTCAGCATGATGTCTAGACCAAGAGAGACTGTTAGTATTGGAGGATTTGTCGCCTATGAGGGAGTTGCTCCAAAGGTAATGAGCATGGAGGCTCCAACTGTTGTGCCTACAATGCCAAGTTCACCTAAACTAAACCCTACACCAATAAGAGAAGTCCCCAAACCTAAGAAAGACAAGAAACAAAAGCCCCTGCTAGTGCGCAAGTCACTGAGAAAGCATGCTACTACATAGGCCTAGAAGAAAGACAAATTTTCCACAAAGGATAAGGGAAAAGTAGTGGATTTAGAGGTCAAAGAGGGCATGAAGAACATAGACACCGAGTGGGTGGATCCTATATCCATGTTGGTAGATTATATATATCCACACAAGGGACAAGTAAAAATCATCAAAGATCCAGATGCATAGAAGTTATTGATCCACACACCCCTGTTGCCGGAGAGCATTACATTCCAATCGTGGATTTCATATTTAACGCTGGAGGACTATGATTTGGCAGACCATGAGAGGTTCCCCCACTTGGAAACATAAAACTACATAAAGAGGGTCTTTTATAAGGAATCAAGTGTCACCACATTGGAGCCTCTGGAGTGGATTTGTAGAGTGAATTAGTCAGGGTTGTTGAACCTATTGTGGGTGCCCCACTACCACCGCTCCAACATCAACCTGATTGTTATCAAGTAGTTGCTAACCTTGGTGCATGATGGTTGTTTGTGGCTGAGCATGCTGATCTCTATTACTAATATGTTGATCCATCGGATCACGCTACTGCCACACTCAGGGTTGAATCTCGTAAAGGAGTTTGGGGGAAAAAAGATGAAGGAGAAGTTAAAACTAGTAAAGAAGCAATGTGGGTACTCTATCACGTCTATCACTGACACCATGGTGAAGATTTCCATCCAGATCCTTGCACATTAACACCCCCCACCCCCACCCTCATATGTGAGGGTGGGGGTGGGGGGTGGCAAAGTCATGAGAAAATGCCGCATGGACAAGGTTTTGACGCCAATGATTTCTTTGGCTACACAGTGCGTGGAGGGTGTGCAATTCAACTAGGTGTGCTACCTTTGCAGCGAGTTCCTCGCAAACAGTCGAGAGGTGTAGGATGACAGTGAAACATTCCACTACGCATGGTTATTACTCTCCATCGTATTAGTCACGTGGGATATGCTGAATGAAAAAACATTTCCTCCTGTGGACAAGGGATTGTTAGAGGCTGCACAATTTTATGCCTCCGGGCCACAAAAGATGTTGTGTGGGTCACAGAGACCAAAGTGTTCTGGATTTTGATGGAGGTCAGTTTGCGCATGGCCATCAAGTAGAAGTTGCGGTTGTCTTTGAAAATGTTTGAACAACTCTCGGAGTATGCCGAGTTCAAAGAAAATTTTCATCATGTGTAGATCAGAGTGTGGAAGGATCCGCAACATAAATGGTTTGACCTCCCTTACTTGGCCATGAACGACATCATTCAAGAAACCTCAAGCATTGGCCGATAGATTGGCATTCTCCATCTGATCTGGCCGCAGGCACCAACAAGTCTGCGGAAAAGAAAAAAGAAGGAAGCAACCAAGTAGAAGCCCCAATAGTTGGCCAAGAAGAGTAGAAAAGAGGTCAAGGAGAAGGTCTAGGTGGAAGCAAAGCACATCGTGAAGCAGCAGGTGGAACAGGAAGAGCGCGACTCCAAGCAGAGTGGTAAGTCCCTTTCACCCCAAACTGAGGATGACGATAAGTTAGAACAGGGCGGTTGTGGTTAGGAGGAGTAGAGCATTCCCTTCTAGGTTAAAAGGTACAAGGAAAAAGGAAAGGAATGGCCACATAAGAAATCAAAAGCAACAAAGCCATCGCTGGATACGATCACTCTGATAGGCGACGACCTAGATGAAATATGCGACAAGGTGTGTGATACCATGACAAAACTATTCCAACAGTTTGAAAAATAGCACCAACAGGTGCTAAATACCATCCAAAACGATCTACGCAAGCTGTAGATTTAGACGCGTAGGATCCATGTAGGCATAGGGTAGATCAACACTGCATCAATGAGTTTAACACTAGGAACCACTCAGGCATTAGAGATGGTTCAATCACTAGATCTCTGCGCAATCACGCTGCCAGATGGATCCTTGAGCACGGAGGTAGCCGATGACAAGGTCATCATGAGTTCTCTAAATAACATTGGCCTCAACCTGGCCACGCTCCCCAATGAGTACCTTCACACACTGGAGGAAGGTGTGATAGCAGAGTTCACTGCTCGGGAGCAATGCACACTAAGCCTAATAAGTGAATATAGAGTGAACAACGAACATATGTTTAGTGAGAAGTTAGAGGCATTGTAGGCCAAGGAGAAAATTCAGGCTCAGAGCGCCTAGCTAGTGGGTGCAGTGGCATAAACATGCAGAATAGTGCTAGAACTGCATATCCCAGAGGACGCACCATTGGAAGAAAGGATCATAAAAATCTATATGGGCATGTGCAGTGCCAAGGCAAATGTGGTTAGAGTCGAATTTGAGTTGAACTTGAAGATAACAGAACTGGAGCTCAAGTCACAACCTTCAACCCTACCAGAGGTAAGGGAACAACGTGAAGCTGGTGTGAAAGATGGAGTCGCAACGGTGGATGTCGTGGTGGTGGAATGCATTGCATTGTTTGAAAAGGCTATGGAGGTAGTCATGGCCCTGCAGGAGGATCACACTTTGTAGGTCTTAAATAAAGAAGTCCGTGAGCTCCAATAGAAATATGATGAAGTGAGGGTGATGTTGTGCACCATTGCTACAACACAACGCCTTGCCAAGCTATAGGAGGTGAAGTAGCTACTTACACAGGTGGAAGCAACATAGAAGAAAGAGGCCATTCTTATGGCTAGATTGGGGCCTTGGTTGGATGAGCCCTACATCATCTCTAACAATATTCAGGAAAAATTGGCAAACTTGCAAAGTACGCAATAGAGAATCAAGTAGGACAGTGCAAGACCAGCCATAGAGCAGCTAGTAGAACAGATCAAGCAGGCAGCCGTGTACAGTGCGACTGAGGTAGTAGTTGCACAAGTGGAGCTGGGGTATCTTCACAGTAAGATCTCTGTGCCAGCCAAGTGACTCTAGGGCGAGTCACGATATTTGTGTTGGGGGCCTATTGGGATGGGGTTGCTTGGGTCAGTTTTGGGGCAAAAATCACAAGTTTTGATGTACAAAATGTAAAGTCTCCGTGAATTGTGGTCACAGAGTGCTTAGATAGTTAAAGAGTCATAAAGGGTTTTACCCTTTTTTTATGTAAGTTGAGTCGAATTTTTGAGGATCTACCCATGGTCCGCGGACCATGGAATTGTTCAAATAAGCGTGTTTTAGAGAGTCTAAGGAAGGAAATAGTAGATGAAGATGAATGTAATGGGTGAATAGAAGGAAAGATTGTAGAAGTCTTAGATTAGAATGAAGGCTCTAGAGCTTTGTGGGTAGAGGCCTAGAGTAGAGTCTGTAGTTGAGTGCGCGGACCCCTGCAGCTGAGTGCACAAGGAGGTCTTGAGTCTGTAAGCTGAACTAATTATCAATAAAGAAGATTATTGCAGAAATTCTTGTGTTTCGTCTACTTACTTCTGTTATGAGTGAATGCGCTTTACGCTGTGATGATGATGGGTTTATGAAATAATATTGTATTGATGCGTGACTTTGCTTGATTTATATTTTTATATGAAAACACTTAATGTTAACTTTTTATGCGAATATTATCTTGTTGTATGTTGAGGTTATTGATTACTTAAGTCGTTCTGAGTAATTACTAGGTTAAGAGTAATATGTGATGTGTGTAAGTAGTTGAATGACCTATTGAGGGTCCACGAAAGATAGGCATAGACCTTTGCAGAGGTCTAGAGGCTGATTAAAGGGAGTTCCATCGATAAGCCATAAGGGCTTATTGATCTGTGTGAAGGAGGATTTAGGGCATAAAATGAAATCAGGCTGATCTCTGGGTGTGGAAACTTGGTTCCAGTATGCCCCCATACTGCTTCGGGTGAGGCTTCAGTCTATGCTCCATGGACTGATGCCAAAACGGCTAGTATTGTATGGATTTTTTTGGCACAACTAACTCTAAACATGGGTTGGGACCCACTAAGCCAACACTAAGTCATACCGAAAGAGCATTTCTCCAAATTGGCACATAATTTGTGTTGTCGTAGGGATTGGAGAACCTATTGAATATGGTGGAGGTGGTCTTCCCAACTCTAGCTGAAGATTAGGATGCCATCCAAATACACTACCATGAATGAGTTGGTGAAGGACTGTAGTATATCATCCATCAACATCATTAAGATTGCAGGGGAATTTGTAAACCCAAAAGGCATGATCAACCATACGAAGAGGCCCTCCTTCGATTTGAAGGCAGTCTCCCACACATTAGAGGGTTTGATTGGTACATATTGATAACTATACTTCAAGTCAATCTTACTGAAACATTTGTCCCCCTTGAGCTGGTGTAGAAGGTCATCAATTCATGGGATTGGATACCTATTCCGAATAGTGGTCTTATTCAATGCCCGATTGTTAATACCAAGTCTTGAGGTCCCATCCTTATTTTGTACCAACACGATTGGGCTCCTATAGCATGATGAACTTGGCCTGATGTTCCCACTCTACAACAACTCCTTAATCTTCCTCTTGATTTCATCATTCTCTAGAGAAGAGCATCAATAGATAAACCCATTGGGTAGTGGTGCTCCTAGGGTCATAACGATGGAGTGATTTACCTAACAATGTAGGGATAAACCTATGTATGAGGTGAAGATGTCCCTATACTCCTCTATGACCTTATCCATCTACTGCTACCATGCGAAGGAGCCTTATCTAAAGGTTGTGTATGTAGCCATAATATTCTTCTTTCCCTGAGGGAGAATCATAAGGAAGACAAATTTCCCTACAAATTTCTCTGTTTGGGAGATGATCTTACTACATTGCTTCGTAGAGATCAAAGAGATGGAAGTAGGTGGTGCTACCTCCAGTATGCTTGTTGGGTGTGAATTTTTACTTATTTTCTGCACCTTCCTTCCCCAATTTTGATCCTCTTATCTTGCAGGCCCATGAAACTTTACATGATTAATCACACTTTTTCTTACTTCTACAACCTATTCCATTGTGATGTTATTTTTCCATATTATGCTAAATAATACGATGCTTTATTCCTTTTTGTGGCTAACTGGGGTGAGCATTAGAGGAGTCTTTTGGAAGTTCTTTTCCATTTCAAGTGTTGCTCACGAGAAAAAGGCCATGGAGTAAACATGAAATGCTGATCAATTTCAGAGTCTAGTAGAGCAGTTCCCTGTTACACCCTGTATGCTGTTATAGGTTGCTATTACACATTGAATGCTATTACAGGCTTCTGTTACACTATGCGCTGATACAAAGGACCATTGTTACACCAATGGTGTTGTCGTTACTGATTGTCATTACATCCCGAACCACCAGTCACTTGCAGGATGGTGTTGCACCAGAGATGGCAAGTTGTGGGTATTATTCCACCTAACAGCTGTCGAAAATTAGGAATTGTTTATTTTAGAAGCAATAGACCCAAGTGGTTGCAATCCTAACTGATATATTTGAGAGTCTTTGTATTTAGAAATAGGTTGTAATTACTTTTATTTTAGATCGACATGAGAATAGTGAGATTCTCATGACTGATCTATTCCCAATTTCAGGCATGCAATAACTATAAAAGAAATTCAATTTCATAGGTACAAGCAAGACATAGAAAAGCACTGTTACTTTGCTTCTGTAACTCAAAATTATTTTTAATATTAAATCACTACGGTGATGCTGTTACTGCTCTTTGTCTGACTTGTTAATTAATCTCATGTTATTATTGTGCCCCTGGTAGGGAGGAAGGGCCCTCCTCTTTAGTAGGGACTGCAGTGGTAGAGGTGGTGTACATTCTTGTTTCATTTATTTTCATAAAGTTTTCTGCTATTGCTGTAAAAATTGTGAATTATATCCGCTTCTGCTCCAGATTATATTGTGATGTTACACTAGTTTAATTAAACAGAATGATAGTGACCAGTTGGTGTAGTCATTAGTTACTGTATGGCGTGTGCTTACTCTAGTAGTTGCGAATTGTGATTTCAATCATGTGGAGTGTTTTTATTCCTACATGAATGATTTGATTTTTTCAATTTGATTCAGCGACATCTTTTACTGTTCTTTCTATTTCTCACTCTTGGCTATAGTGTATAAGCACAGATGGTGTGAATTCCATTAAAACAAGAAGACCTACCTTGGCTTGACAATTAAATGTTCCAGTCTCAGTCAATTAGGATTGATTAAAGCAACACTACATTTTTGCGCCATTGTCGGGGATGGCAGTTGACGATACCGTCAACCAAGTTGTTTGTTTGATGATAGAGTGTTCCTAGTCCAGAACCATTGGGTAGTAAGATGAGAGGTAAGAACCAGCACATTGCTCTAACATACTGGGGAAGGCTCACTGTTGTGATCACTAGGGCACTTAGGGCATGGTATTTTTGTGTTTTGTTTAGCATGCCTTCAGCTCTTCGTAAGACGAGAGGTAATAACCTATGCATCACTCTAACATAACTGGGTGGGCTCACCACTATCGAAGACTGAGACACTTAGAGTGTGAATCAATACATATAGAGTCCATGTGTGCAACTATAGGAACTATAGAAATACCAAAACCACCCCCACTCTAATAAGTCACAGGAAAAACGGGTCATAAAAGGCAAAGGAAGAGTGTAGATTTGGGAAGGAAAACATTTATCTGGGAACTAATATTTAAGGAAAAAAAAAAATCAAGTTCTCAAAGGGATGCAAGGAAAACATGGCCACAAAAAGCTGTCACTCACATAACAAAGGTGGAAACCTTTGATTCCTCTATCTCAAGGCCATATCATTCTAAAGATAGCACTCCCAAGATCAAGAATCCAATCCAGGAGCAGTAGGGGGAAGCTAGTAGCTAGAACTTTAGGACTAAGGGACAAGGGGAAACTGAGGGTGAACATCAAACTCCTAAGATGGGAGAGCACTTGTTGGTTTATCAATATCCAGATTCAGGTAGTGCAGTGAAACAACCAGCCCTGCGGATACCTGAGCCATCAATCACACCTGCAAGACCATCACAAGAACATTTTGAAGAACATATATTACAACAAGGGTTAGAGGAGTTAGCCATGGGGGAAAGTAATGACAACAATGCTAAAACATATGATACTATTACCACCTTTGAGTTCCCAATCGGGGATACCAGAGGTGAAGCTCCTAAGAAAATTATTCCTCTATCATCCTTACCATCCTTCCAAGGGATGACTGTGGAAGATCCAAACACCTTATTTGAATTTAATGTCTTATGCAAAAGTTATGACTATATCTCAGATGCTCAGAAACTGAAATTATTTATTGCTACTTTAAAAGGGGCAACCTTGAGATAGTTCATAGGATTGGGCTCCACTTCTATTCGAACATGGAGCGATATGAAGGAGACAATCTTGTCAAAGTACCAAGACTATTGTAGGATCAGGGACTTATGGGAGGAGTATTCAGAATGATGCAGAAGGAAGATGAGAGTCTGGAAGACTATGTAGAGTGGTTCCACTATAATTTGCAGAGGTCTAAGCACATTGATTTAGACCATGAAATCTTGAAGACCGTATTTATCAGAGGAATGAGGGATGACAATCTTGAAACCCTAAACCTACCAGGGAAAGGGGATATATCGTAGGAACCATTTGACAAAACCATAAATATTTATCTAAGATGGTCCAGAGGATCGTCCAAGGGGAGAAGCCCAATTCAAGATGCCTCTACCTGAATACAAAAATCTGCAGGAGGAGGAGTAACCAGAGCAGAGATCGAGAATTTGTTTGAAAATTTTAAGACCAACATCCTCAGTACTCTATCTGCCGAGATAACGACAACACAGATCAATGAGACACAAGAAGAAGCTGATACACCTCTGGTTGTGTTCTATTCAAATTGCCAGAAGAAGCATCCCTTAAGGGAATGTGAATTGAACAACATCAACTTGTGTAATATTTGTGAGCTAGAACATTCGACAGGTCAATGTCCAGACCTTCCTAGATTGAATGCAGTACTTAGAGAGTCAAGTGAGGAGGTGAAATCATCTTATTTCATCACACCAAGGAGACCATGGAAGCCACGACCACCAGGTATGTGTCAAGATTTTTCCTCTTTCAATTCATGGAACAATGCATATAATACTTAGCAATATCCATGGAAATATCCTACTCCTTCTTCATCATAGTTTCCTTCACCTTGGAGCCAGTGGTCTCCATCTCCCTCTATCTAATATACTCAATCTAAACCATAACCTTGGAACTAGAACTGGAGAGGAAATTCCCAGAATATAGCTTTACCTAGATTACCAATGTAGCAACAACTACGATTACCTCCTTTCCAAACTCTTGCTCCTACATTGCATGTGTGACCTCAACTACTTGTGCAACCTAACGCAAACCCGAACAACAAAGAAGTTTAGGGCATAGAGGCTTCACCTACCTTCCATACCTACCTCATTACCCCCATGGGGATTAATGAAATTCCATTTTGATTGGGTAAGGTAATTAAATCAAGTCACTCCCCATTAATAATAGAGGAGGAATGTGAACTTTCCAGAGGAGATACCGTAGGCTCTGAGGCAGCTACTGTACCTTTAACAACTGAAACATAGGGAGCCACCACATCTGTAACAACCAACCCGTGAAGGATTGTTACTATTGTAACAACCAACTCGGGAAAGGCTAATACACCTGTAACAACCAACTCGATTGTTGTAACTCAAAACCCTCTATATCCTCAGAGATTGACTGAGCCTGAAATGATTTCACAACCCGAATTTGATTTTCTTAAAGAGTTGAAAATTTTACATGTACGAATTCCTCTATTGTAATCCCTCAAAGAGGTACCTATTTATGCTAAAATAGTGCAAGCTTGTGCATCAAGAAACCTAGGAGGAAGCCTAAAGACCCTACTACCATACATGTGATGGTGAAATTATCCAAATTAATGTCCAGTCAATCTCTTCTAACTAAGTATAATGATCCAGGAAATCCTATGGTTACTATCTACATTAATGATCAACCCATAACTAACACATTGATTGATCTTTGGGCTTCCATTAATGTAATGATAAAGGACCTCTTTACCACCCTAGAGCTACGGGGGCTTAGACATACTCCCATTGTACTTGAATTAGCGGATAGATCCACCCAAGGGGGTGTTAGAGGATATAGTGATTACAATAGCTTCCTGGAGATATCTGGCTGGCTTTCTTATCTTACAGACCAAATCGGGGGACATCGTTTGATCGTAGGTAGGCCTTGGCTATCCATTGAAAATGCATTTATAGGTTGTAGATCTAAATCAATGGTGATCTCGGATGGCTAGGAAACAAAGAACCTTAATCTTTACCCCCAAAACCAAATTTGGATTTATACAACGCTTGGTGGGATAAGTTTGAGCTCGAATAAGATCTTTCCCTACCACTCCTCACTCTGGGGAAGGCCCAAAATTTCAAGGATGAGATAGAAGATGATATCATTAATGGTTTTATTAGTAACTCGCTTTTTGTCACTTTCATTAAAAATTAGAATGAGGTATAAAATGTAGAAGATGTAGATTTTGAACAAATGAGAACCACTCCGAATATTGATAACGGTCCAATTGAGATAGAACGAGGAAAGTGTCTAAACATTAACCCCAACCTGTGTATTGAGCAAAACCAACTGTTGTTACAACTGTTACAGAAATACAAGAAGGCATTTGCATGGGACTATATGGATATGAAAGGGATCCACCCTAACCTATGCACTCACCATATTTATTTGAAGTATGGGTGCAAACCAGTTAGACAACCATAGTGTTGCATGAACCCTGCACTGAAGGAGGTGGTCAAGGAAGAATTACAAAAAATCCTGAGTGCTGATTTTATTTATCCGATATTTTATGGTCAGTGGGTGTCTTTTCTTGTCATCGTTCCTAAGAAGAATGACAAGTGCAGAGTCTCTATGAATTACATAGAACTTAACAAGGCCACTCAAAAGGACCATTTTCCTTTACCATTTATATATCAGGTCCTTGATACCCTTTTTGGAAAAAAAATCTTTTCAGTTTTAGACAAGTTTAGTGGTTACAATCAAATATAGATTTCCCCAAAAGATCCAGATAAAAAAAACTTTACCTGCCCGTAGGGAACTTTCACATACACAGTACTCCCTTTTGGACTCTGTAATGTGCTAAAAACATTTTAGAAGGCAATACTGGGGAATTTTTTTATGTTTTTATTTTTTTTATTTTTTTTCTGATTTGTTGAATGATTGCCTTGAAATATTCATGGATGATTTTACACCTTATGGAGATGCTTTTGAAACAACATTAGCTAATTTGGAAAAAGTGTTGGAACAATGTGTACAGACTAATGTTGCTTTGAGCATTGAAAAATGTCACATGATGATGACTGCAGGGATCGTGCTAGGACACTACATTTCCACTGACGGGATCAAGGTAGGCCCTGAAAAAATAGAGGTAATTCTAAAAATTCCAACCTGAAAGACGCAAAAAGAGGTAGGTAGTTTCTTGGGGCATGCAGGGTATTACAGGAGGTTTATAGTATTTTTTTCAAAAATTGCATCGCGATTATTCTCTTTTCTCACAAAGGATGTCGACTTTTTCTGGACAGAAAAGTGTGAGCAGGCCTTTCTGAAGCTGAAATGTTGTGTATCAGCAACTCCGACCTTGTTAGGAAACCAATTTGAAACTACAATTTCACATAGCTACAGATGCATCTGATATTGTTGTAGGTGTTGTCTTGGGCCAACTGGAGGATAGGAAACCTTATGCTATTTACTACATAAGCAAAAATATAACTTCGGTTGAGCTCAACTATACAGTGACCGAGAAGGAATTCTTAGCAGTCATGCACACCATCAATAAATTACAACATTATATCACCGAGTATCGAGTATTTGTACACACTAAACACTCTACCATTCATTTTTTAATGAATAAGCCAATTACCAATGGTAGAATCACATGCTGGTTTACTGTTACAAGAATTTGATATCACAATTATCGATAAACCTGGAAAAGTTAATGTAGTAGTTGATTTCTTTTCTAGGATAACTATTCATGACAATTGCATTCCTATTGAGGATTCTTTCCCTAATGAATATATCTTTGTTATTTCTACTTACTCACCTTGGTATGTAGATATAACCAATTATCTTGTTGCAGGGAAGTTTCCACAATATTTGTCCTCCAATGGGAAATGATAAGTTATAAAACAAAGTGTTACCTATACCAGGATATATGGGAATCTCTATCACATTGGACTAGATTTCCAGATTAGACGTTGTGTTAGAGAAGATGAGATATTTGACATCCTTATAGCTTGTCATGAGGAACCTTGTGGAGGGCACTTCGAAGACAAGTGGATAGGGTACAAAGTCCTTTTGATAGGGTATTATTGGCCAACAATATTTCAAGATGCGAAGAAGTTTGTGAAGGGATGTGATAGTTTCCAAAGGATGTTCCAACCACTGCAATTAGAAGATATGTCATTACAGCCCCAAATCATCTTAGAACCTTTTGAGAAAGGCACCCTAGATTTTGTGGGACCAATTAATCCTTCATCTAGACATAAATCTTACATCTTGGTCTACACTAACTATGTCACGAAATGGGTTGTGGCAAAGGCACAAACCAAAGCCACGGAACAGGTTGTTTCATATTTTCTATTTGAGGACATCTTTGTATGACTTGGTATACCCAGGGAGATAGTCATAGATAGAGGGCCCTAGTTTACATCCCATATGATCCAGAAGTTGGTTGAAAAATATAAAATCCATCATAGAACAACAACACCTTATCATCCCCAAGAAAATGGCCACATGAAAAGAATTAACAAAGTCATTGAGGGGATCCTTACCAAGACCGTGGCCAATCACCGAAGGAATTGGGTCAACAAACTTCTAGAAGTGTTGTGGGCATACAGGACTACATGGAGGAATACCATGGGATTCTCACTGTATGAACTTGTGTATGGAAAAAATACCTTATTCCCTATTGATTTTGAAATCAAGACACTGAGAACAACATTGTAGGTAAATTTGGATCTGGCTACAACACAAAAGAAGAGATTGAACCAACTGAATGAATTGGAGGAGAAAATGTTAGCTACTATCCAACAAAAACATATTATCTAGTAGCAGAGAGTTAAGTGGCATGACAGATTCATCAAGAAGAAGAAGCTCCAGAAAGGAGATTGGGCTCTCTTATATGACTCAAGATTCAAATACTTCAAGGGTAAGATCTGCACTAGATGGCTAGGTCCCTATGAGGTAAATGCAATTTTTGACAATGGAACTGTAAATTTGGTAACCATTTATAGTGTGAGGACACCATTGCTTGAAAATGGGCACCATCCTTGGTTATATCACAAACCCTGCTTCAAGGGATTCATTCATCAACATTTCCAGAAATTCAGATCTTCAGATTACAGGTACAGGGGAAAGTCCCCCTGTGCTGCAAAAACTCTAATTTTTCCAATAAGTGTAACAATTGAAAATCAACCACTGTTGGGTGTTGTTACACCTTCAAACTTCAACATAAAACAAAAGAAAAGAAAAACATAATAAAACAATCTGCTTGTGAAAACCTTTTCCGGGTGTAGACATATAATTTTTGTAGTAGTTGAAAACCACTTTGTGGCGGCTATTACACACTCTGTAACATCATTTTTTATTTCAAAGCATATTTTATGGTACTGCTGTTACACAACCTTTTTTTCATATGTTTTTGTAAAAATTAATAATACATAATAGTCGTCTTGGCTGTTACACCTGTAATAGTCGACGACTTCTACAAATAATTTGAATAAGATAGTTATTGCAACAGATAACAAGCATCATCGTGGTTCTCGTCACAAGAGTTAAGTTCGCATGTCTCACCACCAATGACTTCTCCCCACATCACCAAGGTACATCATAGAAAGGTAATATCATTATCCTCTTTTATTCAGTAATTATGGGAACTTAACATGATTTCCCTTTTGACGGCCCAGGTCGGATGCCACATTTAAGATGGGGGGGGAATCATATTGTGACATGACCTTTGCATGAACTGCAATTATTTAAAAAAAATCACAATTAAAGCATGGTGATATGGTAATCATTGTCACTTAATGACCGATCATACCAAAAAAGGGAAGTGTACCTCCGACTAGACCTCCCATAGCCTAACATTAATAAGGAAAAATTATTGTGCAATACGAACCATGATTGTAAATATTAATTTTAAATTCTCACCTCTATCACCATACCATTTACCCTTGTTGGAGCATTGCATCCCCATTCAGAGTTCTCAGAGAAGTGGAAAAGAATAGTTGCAGGTTGTAACAGCTAGTAGTGTGCTGACTACTCCGGAACTTCTAAAGGAAGGGAAAAGGAAGGAAAACAACACTGAATTTGTCTGGTGATGGGTGGAGCAGCAATTCATCATGAGCCAGTTTTAACAGAGCATTTGGAGAATTGCCCTGAAGCATGCCATATTTTTAAGGATGTAGGCTGGTTTGAGTTCTTCCAGAAGCTGAAGGGATCAGACGGGGGACTCGCCATAGAATTTGTGAAGAATTTAGGGAGAAATTAGATGGAGGTTAGGGGGGTTGAAGCTGGAGGTTATAGAGGAGGTGATTTCCCAAGTGACAACATTATCAGTGGAAGGAAAGAGGTGGTTTAACAAGAAAGTTAATGATCCCTCCTTGAAGGGGGATTTTCTCCAAGAGGAGGGGAAGCTGGTGAAGAAATGGAGGGGGATTGACAGGTTGCTTCTTCCCCAGCCATGGGATGATGTTTCCCTTTACCTCATCAAGCACATCACCTATGAGGGAAGGGAAAAAATTATGTTCAATTACCACTTTCCATTGCCAAACCACCTTTGACATCGACAGCTGATAAATCTTCCCTACTTCTTGCTGGGAAACATCAAGCATATGGCCACGACCGTGAAAATAATTTCACATCTAGAAAAAGGGTTCACCAACCATGGCCTAATCATCCTCATTGTTCTAGATTCCCTAACCTGCCAGGGCAGGATTTGGGAGAAATTCATGAGGAAAAAGGCCAGAACTACCTATAGGGGACAAACTGGGACGTTTGAGGAAGCTCCAACGATGAAAAAGGAGCAACCCAACCTTTGAAAGTAAGGGTTGGTAAGAGGCCAATCGACAAACCAATTGGTGATAGGTGGCCAAAGTAGGTAATATGGGTTAGCGGGAACCCGGGGTCCCCATCCATGTCAAAGAAGAACGAAGAGGCAGTCGAGAAAAAGGAGAGGGAGCAGGCTCAGCCGGAGGGACCTTCCTCATCTGGTAAGAGAAAAACTCAATCCTTTCTATTAAAAATTGAAAAATTAGAAAAAGAGAATAGAGATCTAAGGGAACAACTAGTAGAGGGGAAGTCAGAGGTAAGATCCCTAGGACTAGAAACTTTGGCTGAGGCTGTAGACAAGGCCAGGAAGGGAGATGTCCCAGGTGCTGTGTGCATGGCCTGTGCTGAGAAGCTAGTGACAACAAGGTTTAGAGTCTGTGCAATAGACACCATCCCGAGGGAAACAAAAACTGAAACCTGGGAGGCTGACACACAAAAACCTACTGAGGACATTGTTGTTACACAAGAACCAATAAATAAGACGACCTAGTCCACATAAATTAATTTGGTAGTGGATACACATCAGCCTTGGTTGATACTACTATTACACAAGAACCAACAATGGAGATAAAAGTAAGCTAATGAAAGGAAGAAGAAGCTGACATCAATGAGCCTGAGGTTGACACTGCTGTTACACAAGAACCAATAGTGGAGACAAAAGCCTATATGTTTCTTTTCTTAGGTCTCTTCTAGATGCAGATCCTTAGAAACAAAACTTCCATCAATCACTCCACAAAGAACACCAGAAATACTATTCAACAAATCCAAGTGAAGGGAAAATAACTTGCGGCTTAAAAAACCAAAATCCTTTCTTACCCTGCAAATTTCGGATCTAATCGAAGATAAATTTGTTTTAGGAAAAATATTATTATCTTTAGAATGGTTTAGATGATGGTTTATACTGGTGGAAACTAGAACAACAAATGTATCCCTAAAGAGTTTCAGAAATGTAAGATATTATTTTTTTTTTGAAGATCTTATTTCTTAAAAAAAAAAACATTGGAAACATTGGCCAATACAAGAAATTAAAGGAGAGGTTGGTTCCTCTTGGTCTTTAAAAGAAGGTGATGTCCCATGGATTTTAAAGAAAGATAATATTTCTTTGGAAAAGGAATTTATAATGAGTGTGAGGGTGCCTTATTTATATGAATCTTCACTAGATGCTACTTCACTGTGGAACATCATTTGTTGGGGTTGAAATCACATGACGATTTGAACCTTCTAAGAGTACGCATGTCAAAAACATGATTTTAATATTTATTTTTATTTTTATGTAATGGGGTGTTTTATAATCAATTTTTGTATAATGTACTATTTACTATGCAGTGTCATTATCCTCTCCTCATGCGTGGGTGTGTGAACGATGAATTCTCCCAAGACCTACAATGTGCCATATCTAAATTATCTCCATTTATACATCGGCTCACGTCAAATGAGATTCAAAAAGCTAGCATTTCATGGTGGCGTTGAGAGATATCTGAGATTGGTTGTATGTTTGAGAAGGAGTTACTAATGAGTTTCACAGACTTACAGATTCATGTTCTAATTCACCTAGTATATGAAGAAATTGAAAGGTTTTGTTCGACAAAGGGAAAAACTCAAGTGGTCTAAGGAAGAGGGGTATATATCTTATGAGTCTTTCTATTATGCCAGTGAGTAAATCTAGGGATGAAGAGAAAAGTGAATGGGAGCTTCTCGAAACAAATTGAAAGATGTGCTTGATAAGAGCAAGTGAATGCTTATTATTTGTCAAGTTACTACAAAGTAACTATTCACACTAAACTTCATACTAATGTATATTTTGATCTCATATATATATATATATATATATATATATATATATATATATATATATATATATATAATATATATATATATATATAGTATATATAATATATATATATATATATATATATATCTTGGTTTGATGTGATCATCATCGAATTTACAAATTGAGGCCATCAACAAATTCATTCTTGACAATATGGTAGCGACATAACCATGGGTCACATTGTATGAAGAGGAGAGGAGGAAATGGGACAGTGAAAAGGAATAATTAAAATGGTTGAATGGTAGAAGAGTGCTTTATCTTGATAATTTAAAAGAAAATATGCCAATCACATATCCTAATAGTTGGGTTGCTAATCAAGTTCGAGAGAAATACGGTGCATCTGGTCGTTACTCGCATGCTAAAGAGGATGCACTAAACATAGGGATTGGGTGCAGTGACTCAGTAATTATATCCTCCTTTTGTACAATTTTAAATTCACACTACACCTTTGAATCGTAACATATATATATATAATATATATATATATATATATATATATATATATATATATATAATATATATATATATATATATATATATATATATATATATTATTTTTAATTATGTTTAGGTTATTAGACACATGACACTGTGACTTTTTCACTTTTTTTTTATAGGTGCATTTGTTCCCATTTATGTGGGCATATGGACATGATTTTCACATGGAGGATGTCAATGATGGATGCATGACACAAGACTATGGAGTGGAAGTCGAGATCGACCAATCTATTCATGCTGACCACCGCGATCAAAACCTAATGCGGAGGGAGGACAATAGGTTACTTTGGAAGGATATAAGAGATCATTCAAGTGGACTCCTCTTCATTCCAATGTGTTATTTTTAGGTGCAAGTGGTGGGACACCTTTGATTGGAATAATGTCAAGGAAGATCGTGATAGTGGGATGATATATATCAACTCTAGAAAGATGTGATATGAAGCTAGGGAGCTTTATGTTTTCCCAAAACATTGCAACTAAGTGTTTCTTTTACCCATATGTGTCAGATAGGGATTGGTAGTTCGTATTAAGAAATGACCCTAGATCAAAACATATTTTTGATAAAAACAACGTTATCATGCCAAGCAAGGAAGATAATCATGGTGATGATAATGGAGAGTGATATGTACTTGTTATTTCATTATTTATACTATTGTAGTATTTTTTGTTGTTATTATTTCACTAATTATATTATTTTTTATTCATCTTGTTGACATTTTAAAATATAATTGGTAAGATTCAAAAACATTTTTACTTCTTTTTTTTTTGTAGTGGAAGCATTTTTACAGTGTTTAAAACTAAATATTTCCAATTGTGTACATTATATATGATAATAAGGATTCAAGGTCAAAACCCTTCTCAAATTTGTGATGGTGATTAAGAGGCATTTGTTTGACTTTCAAATAGTCTCAATGATGCATTTTTGTCTCCCATGTAGATTATGTGAAATAATATATATATGTATGTATGTATTATTTTATAACTAAATGATATAAAATAGACATGTCTTTATCATTATAAACTTGATGTAATATTAGCTAGGAGAAATGTCAAAAACATGAATTTTAGTGACTATCTCGTGATAAGTATGCAGACAAAATAATATTTTCTAAGTTTCTAGTTAAGAAATAATCCAATATAATATTTCTCAAAAGTTTAAATCTAATTTATTATCACTTTTGTATTATTTAACTCATATTTATTATCAAAGAGTTAAATTTAAAACAATATAGTAGCAAATAAAGAACCAAAATAGCATCAAATTGTTATATCTTTATTACTAGAAAAAATGCACTTTCCTCTTTAAGGGAGAACTTAGAAAATATATATATATATATATATATATATATATATATTATATATATATATATATATATATTATTTTATAATAAATTATATAAATAGACATGTCTTTATCATTATAAACTTGATGTAATATTAGCTAGGAGAAATGTCAAAAACATGAATTTTAGTGATTATCTCGTTATGCAAAAAATAATATTTTCTAAGTTTCTAGTTAAGAAATAATCAAATATAATATTTCTCAAAAGTTTAAATCTAATTTATTATCACTTTTGTATTATTTAACTCATATTTATTAAAAAAAGAGTTAAATTTAAACCAATATAGTAGCAAATAAAGAACCAAAATAGCATCAAATTGTTATATCTTTATTACTAGAAAAAATGCACTTGCTTCTTTAAGGGAGAACTTCCAATAGAGCAAATCCCCAACCACAAGTAACTTCACATGAAGCATGTTACATTTCTTTATTCTCATCTTTAAAGAGAGAATTTTCTAATTTAAATCGATAAGAATTGTAATAAATATTAAATTTAAATTACTTGAAAATCTCATAACTTTAGCAATTAATTAGATTTTATAGCAAGAAATTATTTTATGTTATATCAAATCTAAATTAATTGCACCAAAAGGCTATGTACAGCTCATCAAGGGAGAGATGTTCTTCACTTCTTTACATTTAAAGTAATAATCTTACATTTAAAGTAATAAAGTTACATTTAATGTTAATATTAAATAACTTTATATAGATATATAAAGTAACTGAAAGTAAAACTAATAATTTAGCTTTTATTATGAGGAAGAAATGTAAAGAGTAAAAAAATATAATTTACTTTTTACTACAAGGAAGAAATGTAATTTTTTAGCATGACAAGAAATAGTATTATTGACCTTACATTATGTGTAATTCATCCTATGTTCCATTTACATGTGATATTTAAAACAAAAAATATTTTACTAACAACCATAAGTAAAATATTTCAATGTCCATATTAAATAACATAATTTTATAGTTACTTTATATAGACAAAAGCAAAGTAATTTAAATTCAAAATTATGTTAAATTTTCACTTTAGTGAGAAAGATTGAGAAAATTCTTATTCCATTAATAGTTGCTTTCTAATGCAATGTATGAGGGATATTTTGTAAAATTTTCAATGTTTAATATGGATTTGATATGTATATTTTACAAAATATTAATAATAAAATTAATTAAAATGTATACATAGAGGAACCATTATGAAGGAGAATATTTTAACATTTTAATGTGGAGAACATGAATTATAAATAAAATATTTCAATGTCAAACTACATGTATATTATACTAGCCTATCATTATTCAAGTTATTATATCACCTAATATTACAATCATAGTTTCAACCATACTAAGCTTTGTAATTTTATAAAAAAATATTTTTTTTTTAATTTTTAAGTAAATTGTTTTGCATGAAATTTCGTATATCAAAGATGATATAATTTCACTAATACATAATCTATAATAAATATTATTTTATAAAAATAAACATCATGATGATAACCATCTAACAATCATAAACATCATCTAAGGTACACATTCAAATTCACTACCATCATTTAATTATATACACCTCTAGCACATATAAACGTCATTAGATAGCACACAAATATAATAATCTAACAGAGCATCAACATCATGATCACATCTGACAAAACACAAACATTCTAATCTAACATTACCACCACACACATCCTCAATTTAATATAAATCTCATGTCAAATAATTGTTATCACATACACTCAATTAAAAGCACATTAAAGAACATATCTAATATGACCTAACAATATACACATGAACACCAAAATATATATATATTATATATAAATAATATATATATATATAATATATATATATAATAAAATATAATATATATATATAGATATCAAAGAAGTCAAATAACTAGATCATGTCAAATATGTGCAATCAAATATTTGATAAAATAGACGTAGTGTGAGGCTAGTCTACAGTAGAAGACGACGGATGGTAAACTACTGCATGATCAATGTTTGTTGAATTTAGCTGAGATGGAGAAGAAGGTGGTTGGTCTACATGAGTACAAGACGATGAATGGTCAACTACGTTTGCGCCCTCAACGTGGTCTGGAAACTCAAAGGTGGAGGAGGAGGTGGCTAGTTTTCTTTGTTAGGAGAAACATGAGGCACATCCTCTAGCTTTGGCATCTCACCATCAGGTGATTAAGGAGGTGCACTTCTAGATGGACCTCCACCACCTTAATGACCATGATCCAATGGGGTGGTACTACCAAAAGCATCATGATCGCCACCCTCATCATCATGATCATGATCATCACCCTAATCATCATTATCACCACCCTCATTTGATGTATCTGTTGTTGTATCATGATGTTGACCTACATCCCTCATCGTTGTTTGTACTCTAAAAGCTCCGATGATATTCCACATACGAGACATCATCTCCCGTGGATAGTCCCTGTATAGTCCCACGAAGCTAGTATCTGCAGTGATATCTTGAACCCTCATAGGGTGGACTTCCACATCAAACAAAACTATAATCAATCTTTCTTAGTAGTCCATATGAACTCACAGACTAGGCATATGGCACTGGATGCCCATGCCCAATAAGGATCTACCTCACCCATTTCCTCATATCCTCTAACATCTAGTGGGGAAGAAGGAATGTCCCCATTCAATGTGTCAATGTTTAAAAAATATATAGTATAGAAAGATAATTAGACAATTTCATTAAAAAATTTAATAAAATAAGTTAAAGAATGTGTTAGAATAAATTTTATTCTAATTCATTAAAACTACAAGAAAATGAAACTAGATTAATTTAAAGAAACCAGTGATATTACCTCTATCATCTAAAGGCTCAATCACTATGAAGAAGATGTTGGTACACCCTTTCCAATCAATCTCCGTGAACGAGAACACCATTTTTACAAATGCATGGTCATCCTCACTACCCAGTAGCGCTAGTTCCTCGAGAGAAATCCTAGACAGAAACTCCGGTAAGCCCCTCTTGGGCATCATATCCTCCCACATGCACATTCAGACCTCAGTCTTTAGTATAGGAGGACGACGGTAAAATTTAGGCCTCGTCTTTAGAAAATTATCAAAAAAATAAGCAAAAACACTCCAAAGTGAAAGGGAATGTTTCCTTCCCATGCCTCAATGCATGACATCTATCTAAATCCATGCAAAACTACCTCAAAAAAATGCAGACCATATGATGCAACATGGAATCTAAATAAAAAAATTGACATAATACAAAAGAGGGAAGCTAATGCACTACCCATCACTATTAAAGTGTGAAATGGTGGTGACTAATAATGAGAGACACCTAACCTGTTCTACAACAAAATAAGAAATATTTAGTTGTGACCCACCACGGACTTGAAAATATGATGGATGAACCACATGAGGCCAACATATTTATGATTGTATGCATGTTGAATTTTAGCTGAAACACCATGGGGGAAATCAAAGAACTAGGGAAAATCGTCCCCACTCTTGGATATGTCAGTGATCAAGTATATGTCCTCTTCAGTGGGCCTAGACCACACCATAGGATCGACACGGAAATCTTGCTCCTAGGCACTCAATCAACAGGTCTTATGCACCAATAAAATAGAGTGTGCCTTCAGGGATGTAGCCTCCTCATGGTACTTGAGGAGATCTACATTCCTAAAGAGCGCCAGGGTAACTAGAGTAATAGAGGGAGGTTATAAATCCCTCTCCATCGCTCTGGCCTACCATGTTCAGACCTTATCGTATGGGTCTTCCTACTACTGCTGCTAATGCCTCTGTTACATGATTGACATATAAAATACATAGATTACATTTTTTTATTAAATTAAACATGTATTTATAAATATGGAATCATAACTTTCAATTTAAAAAACTTACGAGTGCACAAAAAACACAATCATGCACCAGCGCTGGTGCGCTTTCAACTATAAATGTACCATTATGAGTGCACACATAAGCATGACGCATAGTTTTTGGCTCACAAATTAATTTTTTTATAGTGGTGTGAGACACTTGTGCATTGGTGCTGATGTATAACCATTTTTCATTGCTACAGAACATTTAGGTTATCGAACACACTGAGTTATGGCTATTATTTTAAATATTAAGTTGTAGTGTGTTTGGTAAATATAAACGCACAAGGTGTGACGTAACAATGTACAATTTGTCACATCAATCTCGGTGGATTTTTGTTTACAAAATGCACCGCAAAAACAATGGTGTGTTATGTTCACGCACCGTAATGTTGTGAACCTTGTAAATTTATAGGGCACACTGCTATTGGTGAGAGATGAATGTATCGAATGCACTGCACAAAGTTTTTTTTTTTTGAAAAATAATGGAAAATTTAGATTAATTTACAATTCTAATCTGCTAAAAAGTTAAATTACAAAGAAACATAAACATTACTTGGACATTTTGTCGTTGAGGAGGCATCGTCGATACGTAATTGAGGAAAACAAATTTTAGGACGGTTTGAAAAAATTGAAAACTCAAACAGTGAGCATAGTATAGAAGGATGGTGAGAAAGAGAAGCACCAACATCAAGGCACTTGCATATGGCAAGAGTGGCACATAAGCTTCAGACCTCTCCCACACTATAGATTATAAAAATGAAAATTACAATCAGGTGTTATTTTTATTTAACCATCCTCCAATGCGTTTCTCCAAATACTAAACACATCCCTATTAAATATCATTTCAAGGCAGATCAAGTTGCTGACCATGTTAGATTAGAATATGTGGCTACTAATGACCATATTGCAGATATTTTCATAGGTTTGCTTTCCAAGGAACCATTTGAGTACCATAGACATAAATTGGGAGTGATCTCTCCCAAACCAAAATGACTCAAATTTTTTTGGGACTGTGGGTTGCTTAGATTCTTGACACATTTTAAGACTCATTAGTAGGAGAAGAAGGATAAAGTGGAAATCTCTTTCAAATGTATGTATGTTTCCAGTGGGAATAGTTCAAAAAAATCTTATTTTTATTATGGATATGCATGATCTGAGGGGGATATTTTCCAACTTTGTATATTGTCGTTGATTTCAAAGGGCTAGAAGTTAAGTAGCCCAAACATCAATATTCGAGGCACATAATAGCTAGGGGAGAAATGTCCAAATTGCAGTTAACAAGGTAGTGTAATATCTAGGGGAGAAGAAAAGCCCAAACAATGTGCCATAGGAAAGGGGGGAAATGTGCAATTGTTATTCAACTATACGAAAAGATATTGATGAGTGTCAAGGGGAGTTTTGCTAAAGATTTCTTTCCATCAATGCCTCAACAATGTTTGTTAATGTTGTTGTCAATACCAAATAGGCAGATTGTTGAGAAAAATGCAAAATGTTGTCATTGATGTCAAAGAATGATAATTGATGTTAGAAGAGTCACCATTGATGTTAAGGAGTATCAATATTTGGGGATCATTTTGGTATTTGAGGTCATTAATTGAAAACCATCATAGAAGTAAGATAAGTGATGAATATTTAAAAAATTTATAACTAAGGTTATTGGATAAATGGTTTAATGGATTGTATTTGAAGGAAGTTTATCTGTAGATGATCAAATCAACTATCCCTATAATGTAAATTGTTTTATAGTCCTAAGAAATACCTTTATAGTGGTATAAGTCACCTTGGGAAATTCAAAAGTTATAAGAAGTTATGGAGTTTTGAAGCTTGGAAAGGTTCCAGAGCCCCTTGTTTCCACAATGTGAAAAAAGGCATAGGATGGGTGGGTTTTCCATCTTTTTCCTTGAAAATTTGATGTCTCATCACAAAGGTCTTGGAGTTCAAAAGTTAAATGGAGGCACAAATATGAGTTGTGGTTATCCAGGTCTATGGGACATAAATATTCTCGTCACTTAGTGCAAACATTTTCAGTTTGTTATGGAGTATTTGATCATAGATCCAGGAAAATCCATGGTCCCATGATTAATAAAACCCACTAGACAAAGGTTTGTATGTCATTAGAAAGAGAAATTTATGTCTTAGGCCAATTTTGTTAACAAAGGATTTCGCAAGAAAACACGAGACTCTTGGCTCTCCTCCATATAGATGGTGAGGTGTAAAAGTGTCAGGTGGTAGAATATGATTGGATGACAAGATGGAATTCATCTAGTACTAATGTTAGCTTAGTGAAGACATGGCATAACTTGGTAGGGATATGTGGCATAGATATTTTCCAGCTTCAAGTGTCCAAGTGGGCCTTTGTCAAGTGACATGTTGGACAACTCATTGAGTGGCATGTGGTAGTGTGATGATGTAGAATGACATGTCATCATGCTATAGAGGTCTAGTAAAAAGGTTCACAGTGGTATTATTTTGGAAACTACCATGGTTGATGGCCTTTGGGAGACAAAGAGAGATGTTCATTAAAGGATGTGAAACTTTATAGCCCATATAAATAAATTGTGGATTACAGAGTTTTTGTGTTGGAGCAGGGTGTGACTAACAAAATCTGAGATATGAGAAACTCTCCAATTGTTGATGTAGAACATTGTACCGCAAAGAATCTGATTTTTGTGGAGGTGCCAAAATTGGCACAAGGTGATATTAACATCAGACAAGAGATAGGAAATGGTATGTTCACTAACGGATAATTCCATGTTGTTCGGTGGAAAGTTAGGTTGGACTAAGACACGAAATGATAACACAAGGAAGAAGGCACAAGACAAGGAGTAATAGAGTATAGAAAGTGATTGGAAATTTCTCAAAAAGCCAAAATCTAAGGATATGTTGAGTGCCAAGATTTAGTTTATGACAACTAAAGGTTTTCTATGATGAATAGAACTAGAAGTTGGTGACATAGTTAAGAGAATGAATTCACCTAGTAGGAGACTATAGTTCAAGTTTGGCAGAGAAAATATAAAAGGATGACATAGTATATGAAATTTAATGCATAGATTAACTTCCTTAGTCTAGAATACGGTGCTAAATTAATACATATCTTATAAATTAAATGATGAATTATAGTTGATTGCAATAATGGTGATGTGATGTGCCTTCTTGAGCTGTAGAATAATAAAAGAAGTGCATTTTGGAGTAGTGTGATTATGAATGAAGTTCTTGTTCGAGCACTCTGTGAGTTTATAAGCTCCTTTTTCGAGTAGTGTGTAAGTTAGCTTTGAAGAAAAAGAACCAATGGTTTCTAGGTGGTATTACGCCAGATTATGAGTGCATTAAGCTAGTCTGTGTCAATAGAGTATCTATGCCTCAGAGCGATTGTATCAAGCTGTTGTATAAGTGTGATGATGAGTATGGCAATAAGGGTGTATGTATAGGAAGGAACAACCTAGTGAGGCATATGTGTGCTACAAAAGTAGAGGTGGTTGTGTGGTAGTGTTTTTATTGTTATGGAGTACCAAATACACCTTCCTTGGAGTTGGTTATTCCCTACAAGGAAAAAACAAGAAATTGGTTGTTGTTAGTGGAAAAATGTAGGTAAACAAAGAATTGTAAGTAATGGAAACAATGCATACATAAACATAAGCTAGAAACTAAGAAATAAATACATGAACAATACTTAATGAAGAAAAAAAATAATAAAAGTAATGGAAAATGGTTCCCTTTATTGATTGTTGAATGTAGAAGAGATACAATAAATGAATAAAATACACTTGGAGAAAATTGTTTGAGCAATGGTGATAAAAAATCCTCAATAAGGTAGTTCCTTTCCTTAATCTCCTTACAAGCTTCCTCTCTCTCGCAAAGAAGTATGACTACTCTCTCAATGATAAAATCCTCTTCTCAATTAAATGCTTGATTGTGAGGGAGAAATTTTGGCAGGATAACATTACTTTGCTTCTTATTGTTCTTAGCTCTCATAGAACTTTTATTTATTGATTTTCTTAAATGCTCCTCCTCCCCTTGGTTCATCAATGTGGTAGTTCACCTGATAAATGAGATGAGAGCTACCAATTCCTTGCCTTTAAGGCTTCTTGGAGCTCAAGGCTAGAATATGTTAGACCATCATATCAATATTTGGAGCATTGATCAAGCAAGTTTGTGGTTCAAGCTACTCATTGGACTTTTTTGCGACTTCCTGACTATCAAATAAATAGTCGCGTGACCACTAATTTTTGGTAATCATGCACTTGTGCAATCTAATTTTTTAACTTTAACCTTACGAAAGATTTTTATTTTTACTCTTCATGGTATTTCCAGCTGAAAATGTAACCCATGTATATGTTGATCACTAACTTTGATTGTCTCTTAACGCATTCAGATGAGTGTATGATTTTCATATGATAATAGGTTGTATGAGAGAAGTGAAATTAATTTGAAATAAAATTAATGAATGTTTCAAGAGGTCTAAGTCTAAAAATGTATGAAATATAGATCTGATTGGGTACATCATGCTAGTCCCTGTACAAATCTAAGGTTGGTTCCTCTAACAAGTTGGTTCTTACATATCTTAGGGGGTTGTGCCCTCCTTTGAGTGGGTGCTAACAAAAATCATAATAAAAAGAACTTAGGTGGTTTCCCTACTATAAAGGTTTCTATGTTAAATAATTGTGTACAAATATGATGTGAATGTTTTCATGTTGTGTGTAAATTACAAATGGTTAAATGATAATTCCTAATTCCAAACACTTAAAAATTTAATTAATAAACGTATAATTAAAAGTAATTATATTTCTCATATAAAAATGTAAATATATAAATAATAGCTATCAATTAAAATACATTTTAAATAAATTAAAAATGAAGTTAATGATTCATATCGGTAACATTATAATTTTAAAAAATTTCTATTTAATTCAATCACTAAAGATATAAAAATCAATATCACATTAAAAAATAAGTTTATATTATATATTATATATATATATATATACATAATTAGAGTCTTAATGAATTAAAAATAAGAATTTTTTTATATACAAAGATGTGAAATTTATATAAACATAAATAATATTGTAAATAACTAGAATAGATCCATTTTAACTTTAGATCTATGAGGTATAGTGAGGAATTAAATCTCTTGAGATGCTATGCTTGTTTAAAGTTTTGCACTCAAAAAGCGGTTAGTGTGTTGATAGATTTGATTTATCTACACCCTTAAATCTCTTGAGATGCTAAGCTTGTTTAAAGTTTTGCACTCAAAAAGTGGTTTGTGTGTAGATATATTTGATTTATCTAGACCCTTGGTAGATCTAGAGGTAATATGGATTTGTTTTAATTATCAATAATGATTGGATGCATGATAGACATTTAACCTCCATGGAATATCCAAGAATAGAGAGATGAGATTTATCTCAAAGATCTTGACTTTTCTGTTTAAAAAAAATTGTTTGTTATGTTTTTTTTGTTACATGTTTTTCTAAATGGATATGCTTAGCACATATTTTAATTAGTTTTATAATCAATAATACTAGTTTGAAATAAGGTTTAATTTTAGTTTATTTTTATGTTGATAGGCATGTTTACTTTGGAATTGGCCTTTCCAAATTTTAATTTTATTATTAGTAACTAATTAAAAGAGAAAAATGTAGCATAACCACTTTGCAAGGAAATCTCAACTTTTGATTTGTGTATATTACTAGGGATATTCTCGAATATTCTATGAATGTTAAATCTTATGAATTTTTTTTTTTAATTTTAGCAAGTTGAGATTATAAATGAAGTAGTTTTTTTTATGCTTATTATGGACAATGCCTATGAACATTAATCAATCTTTTAATTTATATGACCCCGCATGAGTTATGCCTTTTTAAAAATTTTGCAATATGAAATGCATCATAGAGTAATTGTATTAATGTCTATAGGGGATCAAATTTACAACCATATAATTAGTTAAATAAGATTCTCCCTATTGAATGTTCACACATTAATCTCTTTTTTAATTACAAATCTCACAAGAATGAAAGATGTCTAGATTGTTTTCTATAAATCAATTAATAATTTTTTCAATAATAACTTCTTTACATCTATAAATCTATATTTAAATTTTCACATTTACCTAATATAATTATTGATATTATAATTAATTGTATAATATAAATTAATTGTGATACTGGTTAATTATAAATTTATTGTAGTACTCGTTAATGAACATATTTTAGGATCAATTAAAAATGAAATTGAATAATAATTATAAAGCATTTAAATTTATGAAATATGTCTATTCACTTGGCCCTTATGAAACGTTCTTCATCATTATTTGTGATTCGTTGTTATCTGTGGCTCAATGTTCATCATTATTTATGATTTGTTGTTATCTGTGGCTCAATGTTCTCCATGGTCCATTATCTAGTAAGATAAAATAATATGAAAAATGCATTTCTATTAGTTGTTTTCCTTTTATCGATATTAGGTTATTAAATCGATTATTTTCTTTTGTTTTTGCTAATAATAAATTAGGTATCAATATTAAATTATTATTAATAATTTTATTAGTTTAT
>APFE030454187.1:90682-146641 GCA_000404065.3 Pinus taeda | reverse complement strand
TTCAAGGCTTCAGGAAAAGGAGAGTACTATGAGTCAGGACACGTGTCAGAAGAAGAAGAAGAATCAAATTTTGTCAGAAATCTTCAACGAGGTACTGGAAGATTCAGAGGTAAGTTACTGTTCAAATGTTTTACTTGTGGGAGAGTAGGTCACTATGCTGCCAAATGTCCTCATAAGGATAGGATTGACAAGGGGAAGGAACCTGTTAGATGGAACAAGAAACAGAATGCAAATAAGAAAAGCTATTACACTCATGAAGATAGTGATGGACTATCAAATAGCGATGAATATGGACGAGTTAATCACTATAAACTTTTAATGGCCTCTGAAGATGATGATTACATGGATGCTATAGATGTGGATGGTTTTTATGAAGAGATTTCTAGAATCAAAACATGTTTAGAAGAAAAGAATATGATCATTGATACTCTGCAATTTCAACTTGATGAAAAGGAAAAATCTCTTGAGAAGTTAGAATGTGAAATTGTTGGCCTTAGAAAAGAAATTGAGAAAACAGACGCCCTTAACCTTAAATTTGTTAAAGGATCTGAAACTCTGGATGAGATTATTAATGTGCAGTGTTCCCCTCTAATTAGGACAAGTCTAGGGTATAATGGTGAAACATCTCAAGCTTCCACCTCCAAAAGTTATCTTGATGCAACAAGACCTAATAGAAATCATCAGGTAAATCAGGGACAGTCTTCTGCAATATCGAGCAAAGACTATCAAGAAAATTGGGGGCATGCTACCTTAAGGGCAAACAAAAGCTACAACCAGCCTCAGGTAAAATCTTTCCAATTTTCTTCAAGAATGGATGTCAGTAGAAACTACAATCGGTTGGATGATAGTTGCAGGAATTTCTTCAATAGCCAATGTTTTTCTTGCCATAACTTTGGTCACAAAGCAGCTCAATGTGTTGGCTATAACACAATCATGACTAGAGAAGCTCAAAAACAAAGAAGTATGCCTACAATCATGAAGAAGACCTATAACCACTTTTCCGCCCTTGAAAGTGAAATAGAATGTACTATTTGTCATAATTTTGGTCATGAAGATTCTGAATGTAGGAGTAGGTTTTGGAAGACAACTCAGAAGGAAAAAAACTCAAGTGCCAAAACATGGAGAATGAAGGAACTGCAACCAGAAAGATGTGGGATAGATTTATATGCAGAAGGACAGGAAAATCAATGGTACATCGACAACGGATATTCGAAGCATATGACAGGTGATAGAGAAAAACTTGAATCATATACTGCTTTAGAAAAGGGAAAGAAAGTTTCTTTTGGAAATGATACCCCTTCAACCATAAAGGGAAAAGGCATTGCTCAGTTGAAAGAGAAGGTCAAGGCTGGAAATGTTTTGTATGTTGATGGTTTGAAGCATAATCTATTGAGTGTCAGTCGGATGTGCGATAATGGAACCGAGGTAATATTTCGATCAGATGGGTGTAGTGTTCGTGATCGTGATATAGGAAGAACAATAATCAAAGGCAGAAGAACTCCAAATAATCTATACATATTTGAAGAAGGAGAACAACAATGTTATTTGAGTAAGAATGATGAACACTAGTTATGGCACCGGAGGTTGGGGCATCTAAGCTTTTCACAAATAAGGAAAGCATGCAAATACCAGGTAGTTCGTGGTCTTCCAAACATCAAAATTCTAGACAACAGCATATGCAAATCATGTCAGTTTGGGAAGCAAACCAGAACTAACTTCCCTGAGAAGGAAGGATCAGCCAGCAGGCCTCTTGAGCTAGTCCATACAGATGTGTGTGGTCCATTTAGGAAAAGGTCACCTCGAGGAGAAGAATACTTTATTTTATTCATTGACGATTTCTCTAGGATGGTTTGGTTAGGACTTATGAAGCACAAGGATGAAGCGTTCGAAAAATTCCAATCCTTCACAACCTTGGTTGAAAATGAATCAGATTACAAAATTAAGTGCCTCAAGTCCAACAGGGGTGGGGAGTTTACCTCAAATGAATTTTTCGATTTTTGTGAATAACATGGAATAAGGAGGGAATTCTCTATAGCTATGACTCCTCAGCAAAATGGAGTGGTGGAAAGGATGAACAGAATAGTCCAACAAATGGCACGTGCTATGCTTGATGAGTCTGGAACTCCCGCAACCTTCTGGGGTGAAGCTGCATATGTTGCAGTTGTTATTCTCAACAAAAAAAATGTACGAGTGAGTAGCACTCAAACTCCGCATGAGCTCTAGTATGGTGAGACTCCTTCGGTAAAGCATTTCAAAATTTTTAGGAGCAAATGCTATATTAAGAATACTGATGAACAGCTTGGCAAACTTGAACCTAGAGCTGATGAAGGCATTCTCCTTGGTTATTCTCCCTACAGCAAAGCATATAAGTGTTATAATAAAAGACTTGGAAGAATTGTTGACAGCATTGATGTAGTGGTTGATGAAAAAGGATACATCCCTAGGCAAGTAAATCATGAAGATATTGAAGAGGATGAAGACTACCCTCAAAATCAGACTGATGATGAAGAAGAAACCCATGAGGAGCCAGAGGAACAAATAAGGATAGAAGAGAAGACTCCTTCCAGGTATGTTCAAAAGAATCATCCAGAATCACAAATTTTGGGGCAAAAGGAGGCAGGCATACAAACAAGAAGAACAATTGCTGAAGCTTCAAGCTATTTGGCATTACTCTCCTCCACTGAACCACAAAATGTAAGAGAGGCATGCAAAGATGAATGCTGGGTCAAGGCAATGGATGAAGAACTTGAGCAGATCGAAAAGAACAACACCTGGGAATTGGTTCCTAGACCAAAAGATAAGAATGTCATAGGAACAAAATGGATCTTCAAGAATAAGTTGAATGAAAATGGGGAAGTTATTAGAAACAAGGCCAGACTTGTCTGTAAAGGGTATGCTCAACAAGAAGGATAGACTTTGAAGAAACTTTTGATCCCATTGCTAGACTTGAGGCCATCCGAATGTTCCTTGCTCTCTCAAGCTTTCAGCAGTTCAAAGTATTTCAAATGGACGTGAATAGCCTTTCTGAATGGAGACTTAGAAGAAGAAGTGTACATTGAGCAACCAAATGGTTTCATTCTTGGGAATGATCCAAATCTTGTTTGTAGACTAAAAAAGGCTCTCTATGGTCTTAAACAGGCTCCAAGGGCTTGGTACTATCGTTTGGACAAATATCTTCATCAACAAGGTTTTTCAAAGGGATCAGCAGATAGTAATCTTTATATAAAAATTGAAAATGACAAATTGCTAATACTTGTTGTGTATGTAGATGATATTATCTTTGGCAGCAATGAAGAAGCTATGAGTCAAAACTTTGCCTTGGTGATGCAGAAAGAATTCAAAATGTATTTGCTTGGAGAACTGACATACTTTCTTGGACTGAAAATCCAACAAAATAAAGACGGTATCTTTTTGTCTCAAACCAAGTATCTCAAGTAGATCTTGAAGAAATATGGCATGGAAGATGCAAAACCAGTATGTACTCCCATGGTTACAGACAGTCTTAGTGCAAATGATGAATCAGCAGCAGTTCATCAACCAACCTATAGATCCATGATTGGAAGTCTACTTTATTTGACAGGTACTCGACCAGACATCATGCATCCAGTGGGAATAGTTGGAAGATTTCAGGCAAATCCTAAGGAAACCCATCTTCAAGCAATAAAGAGAATTTTCAAGTATCTTCAAGGAACTCAAAACTATGGCTTATGGTATCCAAGAGATACAGATCTCACACTTCATGCTTATACAGATGCAGATTGGGCCGGAAGCGTGGATGACAGGAAGAACACAAGTGGTGGTGCATTCTTTATGGGTTCTATATTAGTGTCTTGGTTCAGCAAGAAACAGAGTTCGATTGCTTTATCTACAGCTGAAGCGGAATATGTGGCTGCTGCATCTTGCTGCACTCAACTCCTTTGGATGATGTAGACCTTGCACGATTTTCAAATCACTTGTACACCACCTATCTCCATCTTATGTGATAATATAAGTGCAATCAGCATTTCAAAAAACCCAGTAATGCATTCAAAGACCAAGAACATACCGATCAAGTATCACTTTCTCCGGGAACAACTGTTGGAACAAAAGGTAAAATTGGAGTATGTTCCTTCTAAGGAACAAGTTACTGATATTCTCACCAAATCATTGTCCAGAGAAACTTTTGAATATCTCAGATAGAAGCTGGGAGTAGTCGATGTATCATCTTGCTATTAAATCTTGTCAATTTCAGATAAAATGGGTGTATGCGAGTTTTATGTGGCAGATACGCGTACATACGCTGGTTGGTGCGGAGAAAGTCATGCATATGGAGGCTTGATGGATATCAGAAGTAACAGAGTTTGTTTGAAAATTGTCTGATATGGGTCTGACAGAGACCATCCGGCACAGGTTCACGGGGAGCAGATAATCTTCTAATAATATATTTTTTGGCATTATCTTAGAATATTTTGGTTCTAATTCACAGCTATTATTGGTGAAACAGAGGCAGAGGGAGAACAGAAGGAAATCTTGGTTGCTGATCTGAATGGTGATTGACAGTTGCTACTGCTATCAGTTGTTGGGGACTTTCATAAGTCTTATTGTAGATATTTCGTCTCTATGTCATGTATATCTTTTTTTGTGATATCTCTTCTATGGTGTCAAGGTCATGTAACAGCCTATATTGGTTTCCCCACTATGCCTGGGATGAAGATGTAATGTACTTGGTTGTCTTATGTAATTTTCTGATGTTTCCCCCTTTGGTTGGGTGGATGATCCCCACATGGTTGGGTGAAGGATGTATGTATTGAGTCTTTTGGTGATAGGAAGGTCTTTTATGATGTATAGGTCATGGTTCGTCTTGTAGATCATCTTTTGCAGATCTTGCCTACAGGCAAGGGGAGCATGGGCAACAAAGCAGGGCAGAGATGTTAGCATGTACTCAGGGGGAGCACAACCCTTTGCCATTGATGACAAAGGGGGAGAATGAAAGAGGATCTTGGTGTTGCCATCAAGTCCAAAGGGGGAGATCGTTGGCATTATGGCATAGGTTTGATGCTATGGCTCTGGTGTTGTCCTTGATGGCAACTCAACTTGGTGACAAATCTCAGTTCAGGCACCCAGAAAGAAGAAAATGTCACGTATGTAGGTTCATCTAGACGAAGATGCGTATACATGCGGGTTATATGTTACAAAAGAACGTATATATTGGGGAACTTATTTTTGGTCCATGGTGGTTAGTTCTTGGGATTTGAACTTGTTGTTTTGGACCATGGCGTCTCGTCAGATGTGTTGATCCCTAGTTTTTGGGTTCATGGTATTGAAATGTTATCGTTTTGGACCATGGTATTATGGAAGGCCTAAGACTATAAAAGAGGAAGGAGATCTTGTGGAAAATGATCATCTGAATTATCATTGAATATCTGATAAAGTGCTAGAGCTGGTACATTGGTAATTGGGTCATGATGCAGATCTAGATCTGAATGAAGGAGGAACCTTAGTGCAAAAAGAAGGATAAGCTCTCTTGATGGGTCATAATATTTAAGCTTGATTGATAGTATCTTTGTATGATTTTGATCTAATAGATGTGGCGCTTGCCTGATCTATAAATATGATAATCTGGGTTAATTAGTTATTGAATATCTGAAATATCCTTTATAGATCTGTACGCAGGTTCAATGAAGCGAAGGCGCATATACACGCAGGTTCAGTGAAGCGAAGGCGCATATACACGCAGGTTCAGTGAAGTGAAGAACCGTATACGCAGGTTGTTCCATACGCAGAAGCGTATGCACACAGGTTTCAGGCTGTTAAAGTAGTGTATATATTTTGAGTTGTGATCCTGCTATTTCTATTTATTACTGCAATGTTCTGGGTTCAGATTTTGGTGTGTAGTTTCTGGTACTGTGTTTTTGGTACAACTGTCAGAGAAGTATCTACTTGATTCATATCTAATTGGTGAAAAGGAGATTGGTTGATTCTTGATGATTGATTGATGTTCATGGATCCAATCTGAAAATTTATGAAACGTGGTCCCTGGAAGAAAGAGAAGGTTGTAGCGTTCTGTAGACCAGCACCTACGTACTAATATCTTGGCTAGTACAAGAGCTAAGGGGGTTGTAGCTCCCTTCCAGGAGAAGCTGGAGAACGAGAGAGGGTTGTAGCTCTCCGTAAGTTGCAGCCTGCGTACTGGTAAAGGAGTGCACCAGTACATTGTAAAAGAAGATTCTAATTTAAAAGAAGATAGAGATGAATTGCAACAGGTGGTTTTCACCCACATTGGGTTTCGACCTTATATCTTGTGTTTTTGTGTGTGATTGTCTTTCTACTCTGCTTTACTGTCTCTGGTTACTGGTTATTTGACTCTGCATCACAGATTAACATTCATCATAAAAAAGATTAAGTAAATTAAAAGTCTGTTTTGTATACGCGAGTTTCCTTCTACATAGTTGCGTATATACATGGGTTTAACTAACTGAAGTAGCATATATCATCTGTTTTGAAAAAAGAATATTTGACTTGATAATACTGATTCACCCCCCCTCTCAGTATTATTTCCAACAAGAGATTGTGTTAATAAGTTTTGAAGTTATAATAGTAATGATTAAAATCAATTGGCAATTATAATATTACTGATTATAATTGCTAACAAAATGGTGATAAAAGAATCCCACAAAACCCTAAGGAATGAATCCTTATTCAATATGCATCCCAATTATGGTATTCACATACATGAAAGACGTTTTTACTTGTTTGTAAATCTACATTCCATTTTTAGATATCATGACATAAATTTATGATTGGTAACTATTTTAGCAAAAAGTTGATAAACGAAGCCCACAAAACCCGAAGGAATTCTTATTCAATCTGAATCCCAATTATGGCATTCATATACATGAAAGTCATTTTTACTTGTTTGTAAATCTACATTCCATTTTTAGATATCATGATCTAAATTTATGTTTGGGAACTATTTGTTTTGTCCCAAATTCCTTTAATTATTTAATATTAGAGGTACTTTGCCCAAATTCCAAGATGATTTATCTTTATATTGGCAAATCAATATGCCGATGTTTATACACGAAATAAAGGTTAGCATGAAAATAACTCCTATGAGCGTTGAAAAATTTGTTCCTTAGGCTGGTGATCTGTTCTTTTAGGAGTCGTTTAACGAGGTGGAGGAATTGCCTGGACGGCCAAAAGTGGTAGGAATTCGAGCAAAAAAATTTCAAAAAATATTATAGAGGTAGTGTTTGAATGTGTTTTTGATGGTGGAAATGGATTCAACACCATCAAAAATGTCTAGGACACCTAAAATTTTGAAGTTTAACGACTATAACTTGGATTTACAAAAATCCTTGCCAGATTTTCTCTAAAAATAACTAGAATTTCCATAACTTTGTGAGCAACTCCTCTACCTCATTAGACTACACGGTTCTTGTATGATCACGAACTTCATGGTTGGTGTGGCTACTTCCTTAATATTTGTTATCAATGTCAGGACATAGATGTTCTAATCACTTCCACTCACAGAAACCAATATTATTTTTAATACTTTTCGCTCAGAATTTTGACTCTTCATGGACTTGAGATGTGGTAAATAAAAAATATATATTCTTTAATGAGATAATATACCTTCCATAATGCCTTCTTTTTAGAAATTGAAAGTACATGTTTCCATAATGTCTTTTAAAATAGGAATAAATACATAAAAGAGAATATATATATATATATATATATTATATATATATATATATATAAATATAATTCCTTACTTTTTTTTACTTACAAGATTCCGTGCCAATGAGCGCTTTTCTTTGACCTACAAGATTCCATACCAAGGAGGGTTATTCCATTAGGGAGTTTTGCATTTATTATCAATTCCTTCTTGGGATCCCATTTATGCAATAATCAATTTTGGTTTCTTGTTTCTTTTCTTCATTTTTAGTTAGTATATTTCATTAATATATATGTGAGGTTGTATGATCAGGTTCATAAATTTGTTTTCAAAATTATTTCAACAGTATAAAAAGTAAAAGTATAAAGAGTATTAGGACTTTGTAAGAAACTATTGGAGTGGGTGGGAACCCAATCACAGTTTCTTAATGAAAAAATATCCATAGATGATTTAGTATATTTTTTATTTTATTTTATAGTTGAACCACAAATATAAATATATTAATAATAAATGCATATTTAAAATTTTAAAATCAAATGTAATTTAAATAATTTTAAAGGTGAAAAAATTTCACTTCAAAATGTTTATGGTAACCAATATAAAAGTAAAAATAAAGTCACAATAATATGTTAGGATTTACTCATGTGCATTTTAATATATTGCATCATTTTGGATGCCCGCTTAAGAAAAGTGAACTATAGTCTACATGTGCTTTAATTCTAAGGGGCGTTTCGGGTACAACATGTTAGAAAAAATCCAAAACCCATACGTTCAGGTTAAGGATCGCCCATTTCTGAGTAGCTTTGTGTGTCTATGCAAAGATTCAAATCTCTATAAGAAAAATTACTCCACCAATTCATTGTTAAAATTTCAATATTGGGTATCATAAATTTATGTTCAATATTTTCCTTGGACTAAGTCTATGAATCAATTTAGATGCATAAATACTACCCAGAGAAGAGCTAGTATAAATCTGAATAAAGATCATCAACATAGTTGGGGAGGGGAAGTGAGTTTACCAGCAGCTTAATTGTTTCATTGCACATACTATTATGCCTAAACTTGTACTCTCTTAATTTCTATTTTCTCGCGGTCCATGTCACTCCAATTTGAGACTTATAATAGCCAAAAAGAGACAACGACAAAAAATATAAAAAAATCCAAATTCGAAGTCCTACAATAAGATTAAAGGGCAGCAAAATTGGGTTTGTGAATAACAACCCTAAAATTCCTGCAACTAGGCGAGACAATTCAACACAAAACTTGGAGAGCGATATGTGGTGCACTAGTTGGGTATGTGTGTTATTTAAATAGGAGGAAATGGTGGGAAATTAGGAACTCTGAGTCACTGAAATGGATGCTGCACATTCCGAAGAGAAGCTAAGTACAGCGCAGTACAACGGACCCTAATAATGAAAAGCAAATAGTGTCCTTCCTCGGCTTTCCCACCTTGCCATTAATAGGATGACTCCAAATCTCTCAAAGGGCCACTATTCTGCCAGTAAAATCTAAGCTCTAATGGAAAGAATTTGTATAACATAAAGATGATAGAGGCAGTGAGAGTCTTTCAACGGATGGCGAAGACAAGGACAAGGATTGTTCAATTTTCCACTAATATAACATAGACTTTTACAGCTATATGAATTTATACATCTCATTTTACGGCGTCACTTACCATGCAACTTGTGATAAGCTTTAATGCGATCTTTATAAGTTTCATAGCTTTTGAGCCACAAATCCATTTTGTCTAGAGCACGAGGAAAGGTTAGAAATCAAAGATTGTTGATCATTATCATAGTGATAACTGTATGAGACGAATGGATAAAAAATTAAAGAGAAAATGAATCACCCCCTTCTTTCCCTCACACGAACTGCGTCTTTCCATCACACCAATTGTGTGATTCCTATGAACTCTTTGGTGCCTTCAAATACAAAAAGTCAATATATAAACACTACCTATCTATCCATTCACCCAGTGTACCACACAAATGAAAACCCCGTTAGTCAAATCAACACACACAAAACAACAGAAAAGGTAAAATGTCTGAATGAATTGTACCTGTAATGGGTGGTAGGGAGAGGGGATATTAGAGCTGTACAGGTCCCAAGACTCAGTAGTGTTGTTGATGTCCTTCAAAACGAGGTAAATGCTCTTCTCCCCATCCTTAGCCACAACCATGCCCAGTCACTCTTTTGGAAAAATCAATTAAGAATTGCATTGCATTATACTACAATGAAAAAATAATGGGTTGGAAGCACTGCAAAATCGCTTCTAGGAAGTTGTCAGTGTGCACACAAGATACGAGGCATCACGATTGAAGCCTTTAGATATGGAGCGCGATAGTTGAAGCAGTTGCAGCTGTAGATCAACGAATTAGTAACTACTTTTCTTTGATCGTATGGTTGAATTTTTCTTAATCATCTAACATAAAATCTTACATCTCACAATAATGATAGGTGGGCAAGTGGAAAGTTGATTTCAAAGAGAACACCTTATAGCGTAATAAAAAGTAGACAGTGAGAGGAAATCTTGAATAAAATATAAGATTATAATATAATATTTTACCAATATTTATTACCAATCCTACTGAGGGGTGGGGGAATTGCTAATTAAAATGTAATATTATTACATTTTACCTAATATTTCCCATCGTCCCTCAAGTCAAATATCACATTTTACTAAATATTTCCCCTCACTCCTACTAATTTTATAGTTGTGTTTTTTTAAGTTTAAACTTGAATATCTAAAAAAAATTACAATAAAAAGTGGACCAATTGAAGATAAATATTAGGTAAAATGTAATATTACAATATAATATTTTACTCAATATTTCTCGCAAGTTAGTAAAAAGTGGATGATGGTAGGCATAAATATTAGATAAAATGCAATCATTACATTTTACATAATATTTCGCCCACATCCTCCCCTCACCCTAACTCACTTCCATAGTGTAACATGCCCCCGTGACCTCCAATGAAAATGCATGGAGTTAGAAAAATTTTTTAGCATATGCCAACATGTAAATTTTTTAATTACTTCCCATATTCTTTCAATGGCCATTCAATAAACCATCAACATTACATAGAGTAATATCTAGTAAAGGAATAGTAAGTTACACAACCATTAACTACCACTCTTGTAGCATAATAACTTAAAAATTCCATGATTCTTTTAACTCAATTAATTAATCACATTCTTGATAATATTAAATCACATCATTCAAGGAGTCAAAATCATAAAAATGACACAATATGCAACCACGTCATTAGACACTGATATACCCAAGAAACCCCGTAAGGTGAAAACCAACAAACATTTAGATTTTATTAAACTCTGATGAGGGTGTTCATCTCTCACTCAATGGTTTATAAGGGAATATATCCCTTAACCATTGTCATAAAATTTGACAAAGATATTCCATATTAAATGCAAGATAACTGGCTATAAGCTATTACAATCATCATGACATCATTTACCCACAAACCCTTTAGCATTGTGTATTTGGGGCTTGGTTATTCCCATTAGTGTATTATCCTACAACAAATATTCTTTCAATATGTATATACCACTAACTTATTGTCTTCCATAATGGTAAACATAACCCATCTTTGCATATGTCACAGTCTTTTCCCGCAACTGCTACTATCAACAACATTTGATATAATGATTAGATAAAGTATTAATCAAACCAATAATAAATTTATACTATTGATGTTTCATTATCTATTGATGTGCATTCATGAAATGTAAAAAAATATCGCAACATGCTTCCTTTAACAACACTGCACATGAATTCATTATAAGCATATAACTATTAAATCATGTCTATAAATAAATATCACGTTAACTATTATTCCCTTCAACCAAACACACATTATTTCCAAGGAAAATCGCTACAACTATCCATAAATTCCATTAAGGGAAGCTAGCACATCAGTTATGATCATCATGCCTATGATTACATAAACTTTATCAAAAGAAACTAGCCCTTCAACTATTACTTTTGGTGCATGAAATTTGTAAAATAGAGCTAACACAATGGATGATGTTCCTATGCATGCAAATTCGTATTTTTTCCAAAAGGAATCTTCTTAAAAGAATTCTTAACACAGCTGAACATGCAAATGAAATTTGTAAAATAGAGCTAACACAATGGATGATGTTCCTATGCATGCAAATTCGTATTTTTTCCAAAAGGAATCTTCTTAAAAGAATTCTTAACACAGCTGAACATGCAAGTACATGTTTCCTTTTCGAGGAAATATAGCACGATAGGGCATCCAAAAGCATGTTTTGTTTTCTAGAAAACCAATACAATAAAGTATACAATACATGTCTTCTTTTCCAAATATTAAACCACCACTATCCAAATATATATTCTAAATAAACCAACACATTACTATAATTTTTTTGCATGTAGATCCATCTTCTTTCCTGAAAACATCTTTTCCGTGAAGGCTAACACAACATGCTATCATTTCTCACATGAAAATGTATATTCTTTCCAAAATATATCTAACACAAATATTAAATGAAAATTACATTATATTTTCCGAGAAGTAAATTAACAAAATAGTTGATCTTCTTATATGCAAAACATATCATTTTTCAAATAAATTAATAGCATAGTTTCTATGTGTGAAAACACATATTCCCTTTTTAAGAACACTAATACAATGTATATTCTTTACATGCACCGACACACATATTCACACATTCTTTTTCCAAAAAAATCACATGATACCTATCATTTTGCGTATGCATATAACACATACTGTTTTATGAAAAATAACATCATAGCTCTAGTTTTGTGCACTTCAAGGGATATTATTTTCCCAGACAAATCATAATAGATATTAGTTCCTCATAATAGATGTTAATTTCTGTGTGCAAACATATACTACTATTCAAGAAATTCAAATGCATAGTAACTAGTTTTCTTTCATACAAACTTATATTTTCTTTTCAAAAATCTATCTCAATAGTGGTCCCTTTCCATGCATGAAAAATGCATTTCTTTCCAAGAAATCTACAGTATGGTTTTATGCATCCATATTATTTTCAAGGACTATAATTTATCAATCATTTTTCAATGCAATTGTTTATCCTTTCTCCATTAGATTGTCATTCTTACTAGCTACTATTTCATGTACACAACCACACTTTCCTTTTATAATAAATCTATCTTTAATAATTATTCTTTTGGCCATAAATGCACACTAAACAACGTATTCTTTTTCAAATGATACCACAGGAATTACCTATCTTTTCATGGAATACATATTATTTTCTCAAGAATGCTGAAATAATAGTTGTCCTTTTATGCATAAAAATATAACTTTCCTACAGTCTTTTTAGAACAACATGGGTAACTTATGTTTTCTATCCACATGGATGCATAAATTCTTTTCAAGAAATTAACTAATTAATTTTCTTTAGTTCATAATCCATGAAAACCTATCAAAAGCTACCTGATTAATTTATCGTTGAAACCATGAAAGTATTTCCAAAAATTAATTTAAGGAAATAAATAAAATATTATTTCTTTTACCATAAAATTTTTCTTCCAAAAATCCAGCACACAAAATACTTATATTTTCTTGAAGAATCTACCCTTCGTTCCCATAGCTTCTGCCTTCATATTCAATTATTTGTTGAGAATGTCTTTGCAAATTCATTTGTACTCTCTCTTGTACACAGTGAACCCTTTACCAACGGTAATCCTTGTACTATCATTATTTGAAGAGATTTCCTGCCTGTCGAAGGACAACCTCCACAAGACATCCAAGAATCAATAATAGACTATGTGACTATCTCTTGCTAACTTGACAATTGGTCTTATATCTTTTAAATGGATGTTGTGAATTTTGATTAGCCATAACAAAATGACTTCAGTTTGTGTTAACAATACAATGCATATGGATCCTCCAGGCCCGCATGTGTTTTCTTTCCAATATGTTCCCACGGTCTTCTTTTGCTTCCATCTCCCTTTTTAACAAACCAAGAATATGTTCCTCTAAATCTTGTATTTTTAGTCATTTCAGTTTCATTGATAATTATTTCAATAATAATTTCAAGTTATTAAAATTATTATTAAGGGGCATTATACATAGTTAATCTTATTCATTTCATGGGTTTTAAACTTATTCATTTCTAAAGAGACTATATTACATATAATATATTAAAGTGAATATCAAAGAAGCCATTAGAATAAAGAAGCAATTATTGTTTTGTACTTTGTGCAATCTTGTTTATCTTAAATCACCCAATAGCTTTGAGGAAGCTCTAAAGATTCTATGCATATATACACATTATGTATTCATCCATTCAACGATAAAAACAAAACATACAAAAATATATAGGGCCACTGAGATCCATACCAATGTCATGTGCAAACATATCCATTAAAACCTTTTACTTTTATAGGCTACATGGATTCAATGCCATAATTTTCTAGAACTAATTATGTATCTAAATATAATATCAAACTAAGATGGATCTAGGCTAGTTTAATTTCCCCCTTAAATAGGTTATATTCCGCATGAATACCATGGGTAATTTTTATTATTAAATTTTATAGGGTTATTTTTATTTTGTTAATTGTATTTTATTTTCACCAAGTTAAAATGTTTACATTATATTACCTTACACATATTTTACTTTTATTTTTCAGAGTCAAAATGTTTACATTAACATTACACATCTCTAGCATCCTAAGGTGGAGAACACCTCAAAGCTAAATGAAAAATGAGTAATTTTATTAAAAAAAAAATAAAAATATTTATATTATATTTTAAATAAAAATATTAAATTCAAAATATAGAGTCCACCAACATTAAATTAACTGTTTTACTTTAATTATCTCACTCTTTCTCACAAAAAAAATCTTGTTCAAGAATACTCAAACCAATTTTGAATTTATACTTTGTTAAATATTAAACATTAAACATTTATGCTTGACATCTACCCTATACCAATAGTAGAAGGCACATGAAAAATTAAATTTGTTTAAATATAAAAGAAAAATAATTGAAAGACTAAAGGAAAATGAACCTTCAAAAACAGTATTTAGATATCATTCATGGAATTTTATTGAACTTTCGAAAACAATATTTAAATATCATTCATGGAATTTTATTTTTCTTGGATTTTAAATTTTTCTCAAGTCAAAACTATACTCCAGCCTCCAAGCATGTTTCACTAATTTTTCAATAGCTATTTTTGTATTAACAAATTCAATTTAATTAAATGTATAAAAATCTCATAATTGAATAAAAAGGGAAAGTAAAATTAATTTTCAAAAATAATATTTAAATTTTATTATAGGATTTTTATTTTATTATTTTATTTAGATATTGTCTACAACTTAATAGGATAGAGATGTGTGCTATAATATTACATTTAAAATAATAAAATAATATTAATACGAATAAATTATAATAATATAATAATAATAATAAATAAAACACTTCTTTTTCATCTTAGTTCCTTCACTATTAAAGGATGGAGTTGACAAATGACATGTAAAATAATATTATTAATATTATATGATATGTAATTCATTTACATAATGTTTAAAATAAAAATATATATAAATAACAAAAATCATTTTAGTATTAGGCATAAATACAATATTTTAATCTCCATACTAAAATAACATAATTTTATACTAGCAAAAAATAAAATAAAATAAATTAAATATTTGAACATCAACTATTGATATCTTATATAAAACTAGTGAAAATAAAATAATTTTAGTTCAAACATTTTATTAGTGTGTCAATTCTCTAGTTTTGCACTCAAAAAGAGGTTTTCATCTTAAGATATTTGATCCCTTTCAACCCTTAGTAGATCCATAGTTAAGATAGATTTATGTTTGTTTTAGTAAACAACATTTTAATATTATTTATCAATGTTTCATTTTTATAATTGAATTTTATAATCAAGCTTATTGAATGAAGGAATAGCTTTCAGTGGATGGGGTAACAAGATTGGAAGGGGGTCTTGGAAAGCACGTTGGGGGAAGTGGCATCCGCCCTTAGAGGAGTATAATGTTGTGAGCCCAAGTTACCAAACTGTGTGTATATGCAATTATGGAAGAAATGGCGCTGAACAACTGCAGCATGCAGTTTGAGTACGATACAAGTGGGAGTATGTTAAGGCAAGGAAAGGATTTATGGAAATTGATAATTTAATCCATTGAAAGGCAAAGGAAGGAATGTAAGATGAGCGCCTTAGATAGTGGTTCAAAATTATGGTCTTGATATCACATTTGTTGATTTAGTGCCCTATTCTACATGATATGTTCTTGGTGTTGCAGTGTGGAGTGAATTTGGCTTTGAATCCTAAGGGAGGTGGTCTTGGTGGAAAGAAAGTTGATAAAAGAATAGCTTGGTCCTTCATCCTGAGGATGGTTGTCAAACAACTTTATGAATAGGGTGAACCTGTGCGCAAGCCTTGGAGTAGAGGGATGGGAGGTGGAAAGCATAACCTTAATGGCTTGGTATTACAAGATTTCATTTCATATAGGTGAGCTCAAATTTTTTCCCCTTTGTTTTTTATCCTGTTGTATATCTCGAAAAAAGTGAAACCTTGGGTCACAACTGAATCAATATGGTTCAATTCTAACCCAATTTGTGGAAGTGATTGGAGGACCAAGGGTGTAGGCTAATTGTTGGCACAAAAATAACAATAGGGTCTATGATGTGGCCCATCCACGCGGCCCCTCTCCAGCTCACCTACCCACGGTACTGTTTAGATTTGTTTGTTGATTATGGTTGATTGCTAATCTTTTGGCTCGGTTCGATATTGAATGCGAATGTGATTACCTACCTACCTCCCGGTACCTTATCCGTTCTCGTGCTAACACCTGTCCGTCTCGGTTTTGTTGCAACCCTAATCCTCCCGGTTGCCCTTTTGTTTGGTCATTTCACGCTCATTGTCATTTTGGTCAGTTGTTTCACTGCTCTGCGACCTAGTTTCGAGCTCGGCTCTGTCTCTGTGATAACAGTCGATACTTAGTCGATTTCCTATGGATTTCTAGCTCAAATGTTTGGTTTTTCACCGTGGTTCTGCCTGCATACTTGGTTCTCGCGTTCGCTGGTAAGTTACGACTCTGTTAGTGGTCTTCTTATCGGCTTCTTCCCGTGGATTACTCTGTCGACTGTTATTTTTCTGAGTTGTTGGTTTATCTCGGCCAATGGCGCTGTGTTTTTGTGGTAGTTTCTCAATGTGGAGGGTTTCTGCTATGCTTAGTGGCAATGTACATTCGATGGTCTGCAACAGCTGTTCTCCGGCATTCAACTCATCGTTCAGGTAAGCTTAAGTTCTCTGTTATATTTCCTTATTCGCTTCTCGAATAATGACTGACTAATTTGGCCCCTTTGTGGTCAGGTTTTGTCTCGGTGAACAGGGGAATCGTTCACCTATAGGTACAGTATCTCCCCTTCTCTTTTACTCCTCGTCTTCTTGGCTATTTCGTTCCTTTACTCATGAGCTTATGGTATGGTTTTGGGTCAGTTTTTTGTCACTCCTTCAAACCCTAACGTGTTTACTTTCTGTCGTTGCAGGTGACGGCTCCGCGGCTCTTCGCAACAGGTTACGGATTCATGTTTCCGGGTAGCTCTGTGCTTTTCGTTTAGTTGCTTTCGTATGCTTTTAGGCTACCTGTAGCTTCTTGTTGATTTGTAACCTAGGTACCCTGGTGGTCTTCGGCTTTGTATTGCAATCTCGCGTCTGTATTTTGTTGCTGTAGTATAGAGGGTTTGATATATTCTCTGTCGCGTCTGTTAATAGTGGAAAGGGTTTGACCCTCGTCACGAGTGTCGTTGTAAACTTATTTGGTTGATTCAGGCCTGCAATGTAATATATATATATGATTGGAAATTGCAAAATTCGTATTTAGTTTCCTGGGTTTGTCTCTTACCCAGTTTTGACCTGGGGTCCTTTTGCTCCTCAACTTCGCTCTTCCATTCACGCTTCTTGTTTGCTTGTTTGGTTTCGCCGTGTGCTCAATAATTTGGAATACTGTCTCTGTATCCACCTGCAATGTGACTTACTATGCGATTGTTTCACATATATTTAGATTCGTGCTAGTGACTCTCGGTCACGGTATTTGTCTGTTAAATAATTTATACAGAACTTCTATTTCACAGAAATCTTGTATTGTACAGGACTCAGATATTTTGTTTATACATTCGTTTGTGCACAGAATTCTTAGATGAAGGGAAAATAAATTTCTCTCTGTCTATTTCTTTGAATATATTTCTTTGTTGCTTAGCTGCCGAACCCTCTTTGGGTTTTCGGTTTTGTCATTTATACATTAGAGGCAATTCGATTGATAACTGTAAGCAGTTACCTTTTACAATCGGTTAGATAGTTATGCTCTTTCAGTTTTTGTTTGACAGTTTATAAAATTGACTTTGTCGAATCTGTCACTCTGGTCCCACAAAGGGTGACTGTGTACATTATTTTCAATAATCTAATCTATTATCTACAATTAACACTGATAGCTACAGTAAAGTAAAATAATTAAAAATTACCCAACAGAAATTAAACAAACTGTAGTTGACCTTGGTAAAGAAAAATAAAATGAAAATGTAAGAACCTGACAGTCTTGCTGTCCCTTGTCGAACTGTTTAACCTTCCCAGTCTTTTTCTGAAACTCTGTCTGCCCTGTCTCGGTCTTCGCCCTGTCGACCAGATGCTCCTGCATCAGTCTAGACCCCGAGTTCAGGCACAGGGGCCAACAAGGCTCTGTTGTAGTCTAGCACAACACCAACATTTTCACCTTACCCAGAATGGGTAAGGAGTCTCACCCGAGGCCTGACGTAAAATTAGTTAGATGGGGATTGGAATATAGTATCAAGAAGAATCATATTAGAGAATCTAGAAGCAAAGAACACTGAATCATTCTACAAGGAAGTCTGATCACAACATGCCATACATGTTGTAAAAGAGATATTACATAAATAGACGCATACATAAATTTTTTAAGAACCAAATTAACATGCAACTAACACATGATGGTCCCAATAATAGTCTTCATTGTTAATCTAAGTAGAAAATACATTACATCAAGCTCAAGGCCTATTTTCCAGCATACAAAAGATCTAGACAAAACAATACATAAGCATATGACAAAACATATATAGAGAGGCTCTCCTAGCTCTGCAACAACCACCATTATGTGCTCTCATTTCTTCCTTTTAACTTGTTCTTCCTTCTCTTTGCACGCTAACCTAGACTCCTATTTCCTTCTCACGCTCTCTGTCTTCTCCCTTGCTCAGTTGTTTCCATTCCTTGGGTGTCCTTGGTATTTTCCCATTTGATTGTATATGCTCCTTCCCGTCGTCCCTCCACAACTTCCAATCTTCTGTAAGTTACTTCCTTTTTCCTAGCTATTATTCCTACAACTCTACAAATACCATTTCTGCCACTTATCGCCAACCTTTTGACTCCTTGCTAAAACTTCTTAATTCTTCCAAAAATGAAGGCCCCGACCATAGTCTATTGACTCATCCCTTAGCCAATTTTCCTTTGGAGCTCTTGGTGCTATTGATGCGTATGTTACTGTTTCTACTAGTAATGATTTAGCTAGTGCTTCCTCTTGGATGGTCTCTCTAAACAAGGGCCCCAATTCAGGGACATAAGAGATGGCCATCTAGCTAAATTGGGTGTACTCATTGAGCATTTACTACCATATTCTTTTAACTACAACTGCATGATTGATGAACTCATATGTAGTGTCAAACATTGATTGGGTTAGTCATGTTAGAAACAAAGAATTACATTGTGCATCGATGTCATCACTAAGCTGTTACAGTGTCTCTAGATGTGTTTGAGCCAACGAGTAGAGGTCCCAGAGTATATGCTTTGTCTTGGCCAACTTATCTTCTATTTGTTGAATGTGGGCCTCCAAATTGTCTATATCTTCCATGATCATATTCTGCTGGTCTTTTTATTCTGTGTTCCTAACCTCTTTGAGTAGTTGATTGAACCAACTATGAAAGGGGTATACTGATTGGTTCTTCCTCACAAGGAAACACAACCATTCATGAAATTGTTGCAAGAGAGTGTGGGCATATTCCAAAGCATTGACAATGGAGTCTTTTAGGGTAGCTACGTCATCCATCTTCTATTCTATTTTAGTTGCATATGTTGTGGCAGGGCTTGATAAAACACTTCTTGTTGCTATGAGGGTCTGCTTGAGTTCACGATTGGCATATATCAAATCATGGACACGACCTAGATATGGCCACAACATTTGACCATTGTGCAAGATGAAAAGTATTCCGGGGCATTGGGCACAACATGAGAAATTGATGTAGGAGGTTGATGAAAATGGGGTGGTAGTCTGGAATTAGACTACCGGTTAACTTTGTAACCAATCGGTTGTGCACAAAGAGATTATGCACATGGATTTTCCCCCTGAGGGTCCTGCTTATCTATCCAATCACTGTCGGTCCCTCATTGACTTCTCCTTTTATCAAGAGCTTCAATCTATACCATTGATCTCACTTCTCCAAATCTAATGGATATCACATCGTCTGGATATCAACTTACCCAGACGATCTCCACTGTTGATGTGACTCGTCCAAACAAACGACTATCATGCAATCTCAAACAGATTCTTGCACGAACGATATACATTCGAGAGCATGCGAGAAAAGTGGTTTTCTCGTGCCACGTGTCGCCCGCTAAGTTTGATCGCACGAATTTTCCAAATACCATTTACAACCTTTTAGGCATGCAAGTTACTACTTCCCACTTATCAAATACAACCCACGTGCTTAATTCATACTTTAAGAAAGGTACTTTAAAGAAAGATTTAGTGCTTAAGCTCAATATTAACACTTAAAACTAATCAACTGTGATTTATCAATAGAATTTATCAATAGAGAAAAACACCTGATTAGGTCCAGAATGCTGATACATAGCTACAAATGAATTTTTGCACTAGAACAGTGTATCCACACCACCCTTCAATCAATTATTCAACAAAATGGAAATTACAGAGTCTTTTCCCTCTCGACTCGATTACAATAGTTTTTCTGACTTCTTTTTCAATCTCAAACCCTATCTCTCACTCAAACTCTCACTTACTCACTCTATTCTCGATCATATAATCTCTCTATCATTACATTCTTTCCTCTTTCATGAATCAAATCCTATCCTAACTGCGTTAACAACCCAATCTCTATTTTTATCAACTCAACCATTAAATCCCTATTCTCAAGCTCTGATACACACCTATACTAACAACTTATCTCCTTTTCTAAAAATAATACAATATTCTAATTATTACAATAATTGAGATAAATATTAGTTCAAGAGATCCAACCCTCTCTACTACAACTGATGTTTGACCACTCAGGTCAATGAAATTCATCTCTTGTTAGCCATAACATGTGAACATACAATCACATTGTTGGCTAAGTTTGAATGCTCCTACATCAGACTCCCAGGGAAGAAAATAATTCTTCATCTAACTTTCAGGATTTACTCCATAATTCTGTAATTCTGTTGCTTCAACCAACTGACAACTTCCACTGGTTCTCCCTTCCATTTGACTAGATACTAAAAATAAACCTGTCCTTTGGTTCTTTTGGATACTCTTTTCTCCAAAACAACTTCTACCTCTTTCTTCACTGTCTTTGTAATTTTCTCTTCCCAATTTAAAGTTTGAACTTCATCTCCTGTAGGTTCTTTCTATAGCTTTGACTCTGTCCCCTTGTATGGATACAAATCTGCAGCATTGAAGATATGTGATATTTCAATCCCTTCTAGCAATTCAATTTCATAAGCATTAGTTAAAAACTTCCTCACAATTTTACATGGTCCTATATTTTTCATCTTTAGTTTATTGTAAGTCCCAGTGGGAAATCTTTCTTTTCTCAAGTATACCATCACTAGATCTCCCACTTGGAATTCTTTTTCTCTCCTCTTCATATCAACTCTTTGTTTGTATTTTCCACTGCTTTCTTGCAATTTGTCTTTGACATCTTCTTGTAGTCTCTGCATCTGCTCTAAAAACTCTTTAGAGTTTTCACTTCTTGTCTCTAGTTTACCCAAATTTTTGAGTTCATACACACCTCTTGGATTCATTCCAAAAATAATCTAAAAGTGACCCATTCCAGTACTTTGGTTAGGAGTGTCATTATAAGAGAACTCAGCTTGAGCAAGTGCTAAATCCCACTACTTAGGATTGTTATACACTAAATTTATCAATATGTTTCCCAAGCTTTTGTTTGCCACTTCGGTCTGTCCATCTGTTTGAGGGTGATATGCTGAACTAAAACTAAGGTTGGCACATAGTTTCTTCCAAAGAGTTCTCCAGAAATGCCCAACAAACTTTGTATCCCTAACAGACACAATACTTACAGGAAATCCATGTAACTTTACAACCTCTAGAAAAACAGATTAGCAATATGTGTTTCATCACTAGTCTTTTTACATGCAATAAAATGTGCCATTTTGGAAAATCTATCTACCACAACATAAATTGAATCATTCCCTCTTTTAGTTCTAGGTAACCCCAAAACAAAGTCCATACTAATTGCATCGCATGGTTGGTTTGGTATTGGAAATGGCTGGTACAATCTTGTATTTTTGCTTCTCCCTTTACCATGCTGAAATATTTTGCACTTATCAACAAATTTCTTAACATTAGTTTGCATCTTTGGCCAATAGTAAAAAGCATTTACATGAGCAAAGGTTTTGTCTTGTCCAAAGTGACAAGATAATCCTCCACTGTGTTTCTCCTTGATTATGTTTTCCCTCATAGAACATTTGGGAATGCACAATTTGTTACCTTTAAACAGTAAACCTCCTTGGATAAGATAATCTAACCACTGACTTCTATTCTGAACTATTGGATTTTGTACAACTACATAGATATCTTTGAATCTTACATCATCTTTATACATATCAACCATTTCTTCAAATCCTACAACACTAACTCTTAATTCTTGTAAAATGAAATTTACTCTACTCAAAGCATCAACAACTTTATTAAACTTACCAATTGTGTGTTTTTATCACAAAAGTAAAACTATGTAAAAACTTTACCCACTTGGCATGCTTCTGGTTCAATTTTCGCTGGTTGTTTATGAAATGTAATGCATGATTGTCAGAATATAATATAAACTCCTTTGGTAGAAAATAATGTGTCCATTTTTTAAAGCTTGCACAATAGCATAATATTCTTTATCATAAGAAGAATAATTCTTCTTAGCTTCATTTAGTTTCTCACTAAAGTAGGCTATTGGTCTTTGTTCCTGACTCAAAACTACTCCAATTGCAACTCCACTAGCATCGGTTTCAACTTGGAAAATTTTCCCAAAATCATGTAAAGATAAAACTGGTTTCTCTATAATTTTCTTCTTCAACAACTTAAAATTTTGGTCTGCTGCTTCTGTCCACTTGAATGGTTGATTAGCCTCTTTGATTGTTTCAACAATTGGTGCACAAATATGACTAAAACTTCTGATAAATTTTATAAAATCTTGCAAGACCATGAAATCTTCTTACCTCAAATATGCTTCTTGGAGTAGGTCAGTTCCAAATTGCTTGGACTTTCTCTGGATCCATTTTTGAACTTTCTTTAGAAACTACAAATCCTAAGTAGATTAATTCTTATTTCATGAAACTACATTTCTTTAGATTTATCAGCAACTTCTCTTTCTGCAGAGTTCTTAAAACCAACTTAAGATTCTCTAGATGTTCTTCTTTCCTTCTACTGAAAACTAGAATATCATCAAGATAAACAATGACAAACTTGCCTGCATATTCCTTGAATAATTCATTCATTAATCTCATGAATGTGCTAGGTGCATTAGTGAGTCCAAAAGACATCACTAACCATTCATACAACCCACTATTTGTTTTAAATGTAGTCTTCCATTCATCTCCCTCTCTAATCCTTATTTGATGATATCCACTCTTCAGATCTATTTTAGAAAAATACTTTGACCCACCTAAACAATCCATCAAATCATCCACGCATGGTAACGGAAATTTATACCTGATACTAATCTTGTTTATGGCTTTTGAATTTGTACACATACGCCATTCACCACCTTTATTTGGACTGAGTACTGTTGGTACAACATATGAACTAAGACTCTCTCTGATTAATCCCTTATCCATCAATTCCTATACTTGTATTCCAACTTCTTCATTTTCTTGAGGAATTAACTTGTATTCTGCTTTGTTTGGAAAACTTGCTCTAGGTTTTAGATCAATATGATGGCTAATACTCCTGATGGGTGGTAATGCATTTGGAAACTCATCCACAATAATATCAACAAAATCATTCAATAGAGTTTTGATTTCTTCAGATAAATCATTTAAGTTTGTGGAAGTTAAAATTACCTTAGGTATCCTTATGACAACAAAATGCATATGTTCATCCTTCTTGACTTCTTGTAGCAATTCTTTTCCACTCATCAACATAACCCTATTTCCAGACGCTTGTTTTCCTACTTCATCCTTCAATGGCAGTAGTGTGTGTTTATTTCCATCCTTCTCCAAAGTTTAAGTATTTCTTCTCCCATCGTGAATATCCTTCCGATCAAACTTCCAAGGTCTTCCCAGTAATATGTGGCATACATCCATTGGCATTACATCACACAATACCATATCCTTATAAGTACCAATTTGATCTCTACCTTGCATTGTTCTGTCACTATAAGTTGATGTCCTTTTTGCAACCATGATACTTTATAAGGAGTAGGGTGTAATTTTTTCACTAGTCCTAACTTGTCCACCATTTCTGTAGAAACAAGGTTATCAATGCTTCCACTATCAATTATCACTTTACACAACATTTCCATTTGGACTTTCATGTAGTTCTAAATAAACTCTTTCTTTGAGCTGGTTCTCTTGTATCTTTCTCTACCTTAAGCAACACCCTTTTCAACAACAAGGATTCTCCTACTTTAGGTGATTCTTCCTTGTTTTTGATTTGAGGTTTTCCTTCCCGTGCCTCAGCCACATTCACATTCCTCTATTTTTTTACTTTATTATGAGGACAGTCCCATGATCCATGTCCCCATTATCCACATGTGTAACACCGAATTTCTCTTCCTTGGCCTCTTCCTCTGGGTGAAACTCTTCCTCTACTAAATTCTCCTCTTTGTGGTGGTCTACTACTTTAACTTCCTACTTCACCCTAAGGGTGTTGAAATCTCAGTCTGTTAGTTTCTCTACCTCTTGCTGAACTTTTTCCTTTATTCCTCTAATTTTGCTTTCTCAAGATCTTCTCTTCTTCCTTAAAAGCTACTTGATAGGCATCTTCAATTGTCTTTAGACTTAGAAAGATGATTTCATCCTATATGTCATATCTCAAGCCATTGATGTACATGGATACATTTTCTACATCATCCTCTGCATGTCCTTCTCTAATGCACAACTTATAAAACTCTTCTGTGTATTCTTTGGAAGTCATTCCCTTTTGCCTCAAATTTTGTAACTATCTCAAAAGATTTAACTGATAATCTTTTGGAATAAATTTGGCGTTCAATCTACTTACCATTTTATCCCATTTTCTGATCTTTGACTTCCCTTTTCTTGCTCTGTATGTTTGTAGTTCATCCCACCAAACAGCTGCATGATCCTTCAATTTTGGTAACTGCAAATTTCACCTTCTTTTTTTCATCAACCTCCTCCTCATAGTCAAAATACTTGTCTAATGAACTGATCCAGTCCATCAACTCTTCTACATTGACATTCCCATCATACAAAGGTATTTCCACCTTTGGTCTTCCACTTGCTTTGGCCAACATCTTGATAACTTTAGCAGCTTCACTTTCATCCTCTTCTTCTTCCTCAAAATATTCTTCTACAACACTAGCATTTCCTTCATCAGGTGCTCTCCTCTGAGCAATATCCCTTATCTCCATCCTTGTACGCAGATTTCAGATCTCATCTAGCAGAACTGCATTCGCTACAAGTCTCCCCCAACCTATGCCTCCTCTCCTCGGTGGCATGTTTACTATAACAAAACTTAATCTCTGTTCTTTGATACCAAAATGACATAGGAGGTTGACAAAAATGGGTTGGTAGTCTGGAATTAGACTACCAGTTAACTTCGTAACCAATCAGTTATGCACAAATAGATTCTGTACGTGGATTTTCCCCTTGAGGGTCTCACTTATATGTCCAATCGTTGTTGGTCCCTCGTTGACTTCTCCCTTTATAAAGCACTTCAATCTACGTCGTTGATCTCACTTCTCTAGATCCAATGGATATTGCATCATCCACTTATCAACGTACCCAGATGATCTCCACTATTGATTTGACCCGTCCAATCGAATAGTGGTCACGCAATCTCGCACGGACTCTTGCACGAACGATATCAATACGAGAGTGTGTGAGAAAAGCAGTTTTCTCATGCTACGTGTTTCCCACTAAGGTTGATCACATGAGTTTTCCAAATACCATTTGTGACCTTTTGGGTGCGCGAGATACTACTTCCCACTTATCAAATACAACCCACGTGCTTAATTCATACTTTAAGAAAGGTACTTTTAACAAAGGTTTAGCACTTAAGCTCAGTATTAGCACTTAGAACTAATCAATTGTGATTTATCAATAGAATGTATAAACATAGAAAAATACCCAATTAGGTCCAAAACACCGATGCACAACTACAAATGAATTTCTACACCAAAGCAATGTGTCCACACCACACTTCAATCAACTATTCAACAAAATGGAAATTACAGAGTATTGGTCCTCTTGGCTTGATTACAACAGTTTTCCTGACCTCTGTTTCAATCTCAAACCCTGTCTCTCACTCAAACTCTCGCTTACTAATTCTATTCTTGATCATCTAATCTCTCTGTCATTACATTCTTTCCTCTTTTATGAATCAAATCCTATCCTAACTGCATTGACAACTCGATCTCTATTTTTATCAACTCAACCATTAAATCCCTATTGTCAACCTCTGATACACACCTATACTAACAACTTATCTCCTATTCTAAAAATAATACAATATTCTAATTATTACAATAATTGAGAAAACGATTAATTTGAGATATCCAACCCTCTCTACTAAAACTGATTTTTGACCACTCAGGTCAATGAAATTCATCTCTTGTTAGCCATAACATGTGAACATACAATCACATTGCTAGCTAAGTTTGGATGCTCCTGCATCAGAAATTGAAGGCCACAGTACCTAGAAATTTTCAGTTATGTACTCTAGCTTCCCTTGAAGTCATTTCTTTTCTTGGTGGAGCTGATCATTTTTTGTTGTGAGAGTGGAAAGTTGTTGTTGCTATTGTTCATGATCAACAGTTAAATCATTGTGCAATGTTGTGAATCTTTGTGCGGATAATTAAATAAAATTAAAGAATTGGGTTGAGGGCGAGCCGTGGATATCATCCTGGTTCATGTTAGAGGGTTCTAGAAACTGACTCTGCAAGGGCTTCCCAGAGGCAATGAAATTTTCTGCATGACCATGGGGAGAGGTAGCCTACTGTGAAGGTTCAGCCAATGGTGGAGTGGTGTGGATGGAAATGGGGAGGGTTGGAATTGAAGGAAATAGATGAAGTGGTAATGATATTGGGTTGATAATGGTGATGAGTGGTTGGTTAATGATTGGCCCAATGCCCATTAGTGGATATGACTCGAGTAATAAATACAACATGGAAGTAGTGATGATTTATGCATTGGAAACTCTCATTATGGACTAGAAAATAGAGTCAACCTCCATGTCCATCTCCATTCCCAATAATGTCTGAGAGGGAATAATGTCTGAAATGGTGGCGGATGTGGATGTTGTATGCGATGATGGGTTGTGTGAACTAGGTGATGCAATTGAGGTGGAGGGTGGAATTTCTTCAACAATAGGTGATGCAAAATGGGATTGGGATTCTTCAAGTGTGACATCTACAATGTGACTAATAGGGATCGACTGTTTATTTTTGGCCCCAATGAGAGGTTTGGTACCTTTTGAACCATGGGGTTTTTGGATGGTAGGTTTGGACTAGGAATGAGGCCCTATTACTGACAGTGTAGTAACTAGAGAAGTAGTAATTAGTGGATCCTATTGTCTTGAACCTTGAAACTCAATAAAGGTGGGAAAAATCCCTATGAGACTCTAATGAAGGAGATGGTTTACTTTAGGGAGCTCATTTGTCTCTTAAGTTGTTTGATGTCCGATTGCAACTCCTCCTTGATCAATAAATTTCTTGATTCTGCCACTGATTCTTTCGGTAGTGGTTGGGTTACCATCCCTTTGAAGTAATAGATGTTTTCTTAGGTTGGGCTAACCTAGGTTCAAAGTTTACCCTCAACCAAAAGAAACCCTCAACCACTAGCCCTCTCGGCAACGAACTACAAGTTGATCATAGTCTCACCCAAAGTGATTATGGGAGGTTGTAGAAGCAAGTTTGTACAACCTAAGGGATATTGCACTATGGAACTCCTGTATTTTCTTATGCTTTAACACTTACTTACTAATTCACATTCACAAAATACTTCGCACTTATACTCTACTTCACAGAATACATTTATCACTTAAACACATCACAAACATTCATAAACTTTACAGTTTTGAAATAAAGTGAAGATATTAAGAAAATAAACACATCTAGGCACAAATTTTACCATGGTTCATGCAATTGCGGGATTATGTCCACAAGAAATATTTTTTATATTATATAGTTTGTACAACAAATAGTTTTTGACCTGCGCACTCAGTTGCAGGTCGCATGCACACTCAGCTACAAACTTAGGCCTCTGTGCACTCAACTGCAAATCCTTTCCTTCACAACCAAACCCAATCACACAGACTTAAGCATTCAATACATGAATTTCCATAATAATGATGCTTCTTTCCTTTTTTTATTCATCCCTATATATTATTACATTGAGGGATTACATCGCTAAATTACCATGGATCACATACCATGGTTTCCATAATAGAAGGGACTATGGTCCAAAACCCTTCAACTTATACAATATTATATGTTTTTACAAAAAGGAAAGGGCTTCACTACAAAGCCCCCATATTGCGCGTTGAGTTTTCTATGTGGTCCTTGTGTGCTCTGCTGCTCTACTATGTGGCCCACTTCAAACTTTGTACTATGCGCTTTATCCCCAAAATTCGACTTCCTTACCCAAAATCTAGCCAAGTTAGATTGTGCCCAATAATAGATGTTCTTGGCTAATCGAATCTCCCCTACAATTCATGGCCATGAACTGACCTCTGTATGGAATTCTTAGGAAGTAAACATAAACTTTTGGGATCTCATATGGAAGGTGTGGGGGTGAACACAATGCGGCCTTATCCAAGTGCTACCGTGACTAATACCAAGCAAAATTTATGATGAGTACCTATCAAGCAATGACTTCAGAACCCTTTCCACAACCTTGACGACTTCCAACATTTTCTTGTGCCAACTGATGAAGCAAGCTTCATTTACTTCCTTGCTGCTTGGGTCCCCTAAGGTTCGCCAAGGAATGTACCTAAGGGAAAGAGGTTGTTCTTCCATAATGGGAGCCAACTCCTGGCCCTATGTTGGGTACCATTTCCACATCATTGGAGAAACAAAAAGGTACCCATATATGAAATGAGTCACCCGCTTGTAGATATCTTCATAGGCTTCAAACTATTCATGGAGAAGGAAGGCACACCAATTCAGCTGGGTTCCTTCTACACAGTGCTCCGCAACCAAAATTGTATCATGTTTGCACTTATTCTTCGAAGAATGATGCGTTAGCTTCCCCGTAATAATATAGCATGCAAACTTAATGTTCATGGTGTTAATCATATCTATGCATGCTCCCTTTCCTCCTCTCTTTGTACCATACTTGTGGTAATAATCATCATTTCCTTTCTTCTTCGCTCACTTGGAAGTTGTCTGGAATGCAGTTGATACCAAATTTCCAACCGCTAATAAACCTGTGAGCCATTGAATGTCCAATGCATTAAATGGATATTGTTTATCAAGCTAGAGTGATCCTCCATGCATTATTCTAACTAGTAACTTTTTGTACTACATTGTCTCCATTGTTGTCCCAAACATACGTAGACTTCTAAAATTAAGCAATGTGGACTACTAGATTCCTCTAAAATCAATTTTGACTATGATTGATACACTTCCATTATCATTCGTTACTGGTTCAGTGTATACTTCATGTTTCAGTGTCAGAAACTAGAAAGAGTTTGAGAGATCATTGTCAACCAACACAACTTTATCATATTTCCTGTAAACCAGCTCTGTGTTTACAATTATCTCATCTAATTTGAGATCTGGAACATATACAATAGTCTTTGTCATCTTGGAGTGGCACTGGTAGACAAAAATTACAGGGGGATGGAATCTAATATTGGAATGAAACAACTTAGAAACATACTGCAAACTAAGCGACTCTACCACCTTGGCTTCAGACTCTAAAGAAATCGGCATTTCCATGTAGATTAAGTAGACAAGATCAATACGACGTTTTTGATGAGACCTCCTAACTCATTACTACGACAACTTTCGCTATGCAAAGTCAATCATGTTAATTATGTCATCAGCTGAGATGGACCTGACTTGGATGATGCAAAATTGAAAAATGAAAGGTGGAGTTGATGGGTAATTATGTTATCATGATGTAAGACACTTAGGAATTTATTATGGATATAATGAGAAATATTTAACAGAAATATGGTTTAACACTAGAAATTATTGTCTAATTATTACGAAAATGACACTTAACACATGTGACTCACCCCGGCCACAATTAGTTGCAGTGGAGTGGTAGAGCATCCTCAGCTGGAAGAGACTTGAAGGAATACTTATTTTGAACTAATGGAAATGTAAAGAAATAAATAACCAAATAAACTAATGCTACTTGTGACAAACCAACTAAGTGATTCCAACCTACTCCTACCTATAGTCTCCTTTTGGAGATCCAATCAATTACGAGTAACATTGTTTAATCTATGGAAGGGTTTTAGGCATGCACCGTTCACCCATACTAGTGACAATACACCATCCAGTTGCACTAACTTAGCAACTCCTGACTCTTTTACTTCTGCAACAAAAATGGCCCTAACCAATTCATCTGTAGCTTTCCTGGAAACTTCAACAATTTTTTTTCATATAGCAGGACATGTCCTCCTATTGTGAATGATTTTCACTTAATGTGTCTATCATGCAATGCCTTATGCCTTTTCTTTTCTACCATTTGATTGAAATATTCCATAAACCTAACCTCATCGAGCTCTGAAAGGTCATCTAGCCTTTCCTAAATTGATTCCTCCTCTATCATGTGAGTGGCCTAAACTATGGAAAGGTCAAGAATAGCAAATTCGGTTGGTACCATGACCTCCCATCCATACACAAGCTAGAAAGATGTATGCATTTGTAAATTCTTAACAGTTGTGTGATATTCCCATATAGTCACTGACACTCTCTCATCCCAATCATCCTGTTTGGACGAGCATATCTTGGTCAAACCCTTATCCAATATCTTGTTGAAGGCCTCCATTGTACCATTTTCCTGAGGGTGATATAAATTACTCATATGGTGTTGTATCATGAAGTTATGTAGTAAGGAGGCAATTGTTTCATTTATGAAGTGTGTCCCCTAATCACTGGTGAGACTCTTGGGGCACCCAAATCTAGATATGATGTTCTCAAATATGAATCTGGAGGCAGTATTCATAGTAAAGTCTTTAACAAGTGTTGCCTCAGCCCATATAGTAAGGTACTCTATTGTGGTGATGATATATCTCACATGAGAGTGATGTGCCAAAATATTGATAGGTCCTATAAATTTGACCACCCATTTCTTAAATATCTACAGTGCACGTACTGGTTGCAATCGTAGTTCATCATGGTGTGATGGTAACCCAAAACTTTAGCAAACATCATAGCCTCTAGCATATTCCTTTACATATTTGAAAATTATCGGGAACCATAGTCTTTCTTGCAATACTTTCCTTGTGGTAGCCTTTCATCCAACATGTCCACGTGAAACTCCTAAATGAAAATCCCATAATGCATTGTGTCTCTCATGGTTGAAGACACATTTGTGCAATAACTGATCAAGGCCCAATTTATATAGTTTCCCTGCAATCAACTAGTAATTAGAAACTTGGACGACCATATGTATTCATTGTGTATTCTTGTGGACATTTACCTGTAGCCAAAATGGACGCAATGTCCTCCAAGTAATCTGGTACTGCTTCAATCCAGAATAGATCAGTGTCTGGTAGTTAATAATCAAGGGATCCTCAACTTTCTCCTGACTCTAACTATGAGAGGTGATCACGTCCCACATTCAATTGGTTAGGCTTAACAATTACTTTAAATGTGAAATCCTGGAATAGCAAAACCCATCTACAAATTCTTCCTTCAAGTACATGCTTGTTCACTAAATACTTTAAACTGGAATTGTCAATGAAAAACTTGAATAGAACTCCTAGCAAGTAGTTTCTGAATTTTTGAAGCAAATATACCATCACAAGTGCCTCTCACTCAGATATAGTATAGTTTTTTTCTGTTGTAGACAACTTTCTGTTGGAAAAATAAATTTGGTGGTCAAGGTTCCCTTCCCTTGACTGAGCCAGAACAGCCCCTGGAGAAATGCCTAATGCATCAATGTGGATATGGAACTGCTTGTTCCAGTCTTGGTACACCAGGATCACTGCACTTGTAATTTTTTATTTCAGTATATAGAGTGTAGCATCACATTCTTTAACCACATGAATCATTCAACCTTCCTTAACAACTTCTCCATAGGAGAAAAAATCAAGGCATAGTTGCTCATAAACCTCATGTAGTCCCTGATATGGCTCAAGCTGGATCTGAGATGTTTTATGCTTGTGGATGGGTCCATATTCACGATTTCCACAACCTTAGCATGGTGTACACACACTCCTTATTTGCACACTATGTGGCCTAAGAGCGTGCCAAAAGGGATTGAAAATATGCACTTTTTCAAATTTAATGAGATCTACAGTTGTATACATTGATCAAACATGATTCTAAGTAGACTAGAATGTTTCTTCAGCAGACTATAGATTGTCCAGTCATCCATATAAACTTCTGGGAACCTGTGGATGTAATCACAATCCTTGAGAACACCGCAGGTGCATTCTTGAGTCAGAATGGCATAACATGATATGCATAGGATCCCCATTCTATGGTAAATGTAGTTTTCTTCTTGTCCTCCTCTGTGATCTTGACTTGGTGATAAACAGAGAATCCATCTGTAAAAGAATAGGTTTCATGCCCTACCACATTATCTAAAACTTCATCACCGGATGGAGTATTAAAATGATCATGAACAAACACATTTTTTAGACTGTGGTAGTCCACACAAAGCCTTATCTTTGTAGCATCTTTCTTATTTTGTATCACAATCAGACTTACCCACTCTCCCTCATCCACCGAGAATATATGCCTAGTTGCTAGCATCTTATCTATCTCTCTTTTCACTTTCTCCTTAACCCTTGGATTAAGTCTATATGGTTAATGATTCAATGGATTTGCATCTGGTTTCAACATGATTTGCGTCTCCCGTAGTTCTCCCTTAATCCCTTAAGTTATTCAACAAACGAGGGGAAAAATCCTTCATATTCTCTCAAGAGGTCGAAAACCTCCTTTGTAGTCTACTCATCCCAATAATCTCGAATTGAGGCTAACTTTTCTTTGTCATCAGTCCTGATGTTGTGTTTCTGCAACTTCAATGGCAGTAAGTATGGAGCATCGATAATAGGTCCATCCTTAATTTCACATTCCCCTTTAGTTTCATGGAATGAAAGATGTTGTAATTCCTCAAGATCATCCATCTATTTGTATGTCTACCTTCCCACAGGCTACAACTTCATGATATCCAGACTCATAGAGATGGTCCGAAGTCTTATGATCTATGCACCCCTCCATTAATTGACTCATTATAAACATAATCCACTTGACATCCTGCAATGCCTCAGTCAGTGTTTTGTAACTTATGGGAAATAAAAGTTACTGACAAAATCATCAACCAAAATATCCCAATATCGAGTCTATCTCCATATTTATTCTTGTACATACCAAGCTTTTGGAAAGGTTCCTAGGGTGTGTATAAAACCATGCACCCACAACACCTTTGGAACTCCGTCCTGGTTCCATCTATCCTTAAAATTTTGAAAATGTTGTTGAGGGTTAGAGTTCTACTTGTACTTGACAAAATGTTTAGGGTGCTCCCCCACTTGTTTGAATATTACTCCCATGGCTATCTTGACCTTCTCCCATCCTCAAAGGTAGTTTTGGTGAACTCTACACCACCTTACAAGTGTCGCTTATAATGCAACATTTAGTAGAGTTACTTTGTGCCCTTCAAGAACAATTGCATCAATCCTATCGATAAACAATTGATTAAATCTATACTATTAAAAGTAGGGAAGTCTCATACCTCAATGCGAATCCAATTGATCTAACAGATTGTGTCACAATGTATACTGTTGATTTCATATCCAACCTGCTGCCAATCATCCCAAGTGAATTCTTATCCAACCTCTATTAGAAAATTATATATTACAGAGCAATGGAACACATAAAATATTGCAGCAATATAAACATGGAAAATGCATAAAACAAGAGAGACACAGATATACGTGGTTCACCTAGCTTGGGCTAAGTCCATGGAGAAATAGCCAGTCCTTCTTTTATTATATTATCTAGCAAACTGAAGAGATACAACCTACAACAGATCTGTTGTAACACCCTCTTCGCTCTCAATCTCCTCTCTCTTCCTCACTCAAAATATAGATCTACATAGATGCAATACAATTCCCTCATATATAGTGAGGGGTTGCCTTCTAGGGCAAAAAACCATAAACTAAACATAACTTCCACCGTCAAATGATCTACCTAATGAATGGCACAGGTTGAATAGAAATTACCAAACTTTTACTAGGCAATTTTACATCTATTTTTTGCTTGGAGGGCACTGCCCTCGAGCCCCCACTTGGGGACCGCTGGCCCCCGAACCCCCCGGCCGGGGGGGATTAGCCTCCTTGGACCCCCACGGGGGGGACAAGTCCCCCCCCCACACCCCCACCGCATGGAGGGGTGTACATTCTTCTTGGGGTATACATCCGATTGAAACCTTTGAATAGAGAAGATAATCAAGCTCCACACCCAACGACCTCTGAACTCTGAATGCTCGCCAGCTGATAGACCCTTCAGCTATTGGGTTGATGTAGTCCTCCCTTCTTCTTAATGTTACTCTATATAGTTGATCCAACAATCATGGCTCTTCTCTATCATCTATTGGTTCTATGAATATTGGTCCCTGATAGGGTTCTAGAGGTTGAATCACCCTAACCCCTTCTGCCTCAAAAGTCATTACTTCCTTCTTCAAATCGATTATGGGGTAGTTCTAAAAGGCTTAGTCCATCCTGAGCAACATTGGGTAAGGATCCTTGTCCCCCATGGTATCTATCACTTAAAAGTATGCATGGGTATTCACCCCCACTACATCCACTTCCACGTCTTCTAGTAACCTAATCGGGAGGATATAATATTGATTCGCCATACGTAGCTGGATTGGTGAAAATGTCAACTCAGGTTTTTCGAGGGCTTCCCATATTTTTCTTGGCAAAATTTTGACATCTGAGCCTATATCCAACATAGTGTCGTTAATCTGGAACCTCACAATCTGAGCATCAATCCAAAACTCTCTTCTCGTTCTCTTCTTGTTCCTCCATACCCTCCTAGAGTGCCTTTTAGGTAGGTTGGTGGAGATGACTCCTCCCTTAACCACCACATCTTGGATGGATGCTTTCATAATTTTTCACAATTGCCCCAACATCAGGTCATTGTTCACTATTTGTAGAAATAATCTGAACCATTCTTCAATGGGTTGGATGCCGGACTGCGGCAAGTTTGGGCTCTTAGCTTTAAGAGATCCTGAATGCTCTTTCTATGACCCTCCACTTCCTATCAGATTGTTGAAAACTTATGTGGCTTCCTTGTAATATTTCTTTTGTTGCTCAAGGTCACATGAGCGCTTTGGGGAGGCCAGTCTTATAGTCTTGGGCCAGTCTACTGCTCCTAGATCGAATCCAGTATTTTTGCATCCATGTGTGACTATATTGATATTCAAGAGGGGGGTCATCTATGGCAACCTTGGCTCTCCATTAATTAAATTTTCTCCCCTCTGGTGATTCCACTCATCCCATCTTGCAATCAGTTCTAGACAATCCTTTGTTGCATGTGCATTGACCCCGCACTGGGAGCACCATGGTCTTCTTGGTAGTGGGAAATCCTACATAACATGCCCTTCGTGATCATAGTCGTAACAATGAAATGGGCCTCTGCCTCGTGTCCAACCTCCCCTTGTTCCTCCTCCTCCTCACCCTCGAGGAGTTTTGTTGAATTGGAAGGTTGATTGGTCTAACCAATCAACTACAGTATCCAATGCCCTACATTGATTAGTATGGTGAGTTCATGAAGCACAAAATTCACATTAATTGTTATTTCTAACATTGGAGTATTTTCACAGTATTGGGCACAAACGATGGGGGTGTCTATATCTCCTACATACATCACACTACTCTAGTTGGTAATGCTCGGTGTATAAATCTTGCAACCTTATTTGTGCAACTCCTATTACAGGTGTATACCTAGGTGGTCCTACTGGTGTAGACGTGGATTTTGCACCTTGCAATCTTGGGCATTCTGTAGCAACATGACCTTCAACTAAGAAGTTTCTACACCATACATTTGGTCGCGTTGGGCGGGCTGGTTGCAGATCCTTCAACTTCTCTATCAAATTCACAATTTGATGTTGTAGACCTAAAATTAACGGATCATGAGGTGTCTCTCCCCCCAATACTCATGTGGGTATCCTACCATGGCTTCAATCGAAGTTACTTACTCAAGAGAATCTTGTATTGTATCAATTTCTTGTTGCACCAATGGCATATGGGTGATAGGAAATAGTGCTTTGATAAACCAATCCCTTTGATGAGTTGGATCTATCGAGTATCATAGATTACCAATTGTGTTGTTAATTATATGCATCATCTCCCATGTGGTTTCTCCTTGCTATTGTTTTATTTCCCATGGTTCCGACAACCCTTACTGATTGGTCTGTGGAATTTTAAATTCTTTTACAAATTCTCCTTTAGAATCATCCATGGTTGGATTCTAATGTAACTTTGACCACTTTGTGAACCATTTTAAGGCCCTTTCCCTGAGAGTGGTTTAGAACACAATTAACTTCACATCATCCAGTCTTTGATGGACCCTCTAGATGGATTTGCAAAGATACCAATGCTTTTCTATGTCTTCATTTGATTTAACAGAGAACTCATGATACCTAGTGAGTGATCCCACCATTTTTGACCAAGCTTGTGCTAGGAATACAAATCCCCTCAACTCGAGCTATAATGATACTTGTAGACTCGTATCACTACTACTAGTTCCATTTCTACTGGCACTGGCTTTGTAATTAACATGCACACTGTGAACTCTTATAATTTTGATTAACTTAGATTGGAATTTGTCAGGATTATGATAGAGTACCAGGTGAAGGTTGGGGGAGACACTACCTGAGCTTTAGGGAGGAAAATTGTTGATTCCCTTGGACGCATCGTATTAAGCAAATGTTTTCCTTATAGTAAAGTGCATGTCATCATCTAGGCTTCCCTCTCATCCTAGGTGGCCCATTCCATCCAACATTTCCATTTCTATTAGCGGGGGTGAGTCCCTGTCAACTTCTGAACCCAGGGATGTTGCAACCGTCTTTTCCCTTCCCATTGGACTTTCTTCCATACTTTCTTCCTCTTCCATATCTCCTAACACCATTCCTACGTGGTGCAAACCCTTCTGTCCCCTTTAAACATCTGCATATCCCTTTCCCACCATTTCTCTACTATTTGTGCTCTCCTTTACACTCTTATATCCCTATCCTTTCGGAAGTCATCTGCATCCATCCTTGTGACATTATCGTACTTCCCCACTCTATAGCATCCCTCCCTTTAGGTATTTCCCCCAGTACTAGGTGTTTACACTACCATGCTTGGGTTTTGGAACACCAATAATCCCTCTTCCACCATTAAAACATTAATCCATAGGGTAACCTCTTACAGTAGCTTCCCTTGCAACCCTGATCAGAACACGACTTCATCTTTCAAAACATACTAAGGAACATCTATTGCAAGATCAATAATGTGCCCCTCCAGCTTTATTTGTACCCAGAAATCGGCCGCTCTCGTCAGAACTATATCAAGCTGGTGTAACTCAGTAAGGTCCTCTTAATTCCAAGCGTGATGAGATGGATCTTGTCCACTGGAGTTTCCTTTCACTTGCAATCTTTACAGCCAATTGTAAAGTTCTTCTAGGAACTTGCACCATAAGATCCTGTATTGGTTAGTAGCCAGCTCAGAGTAAAATATTTCTTCTTTCAACTTCCCGATACTTCATTGGCGGAGTTGAGTTTCCTAACAAACAAACTAGTCCACTTGTTAATTCCACTAGTCTTTTAGTTCTTTCTTAAAGATCCTCGATACCATATTCCAAAACCCCTTTTGAAATTTCAAGATCCTAACAACAGAACCATTTGTTGGCGCAAAAATAACAACAGGGTCAAGACCCCAGGTTCGAGCACAGGGGCCAACAAGGCTTCGTCGTAGTCTAGCATAACGCCAACATTCTCACCTTACCAAGAATGGGTAAGGAGTCTCACGTGAGGCATGTTGCGATCTTAGTTAGATGGTGGTTGGAATCTAGTATCAGGAAGAATCATATCAGAGAATCAAGAAGCAAAGAAAAATGAATCATTCTACAAGGAAGTCTGATCTCAACATGCCATACATGCTATAAAATAGATATTACTTAAATATACACATACATAGAATATTTAAAGAACTATAAATATGCAACTAACACACGATGGTCCCAATAACACTCTTCCTCATTAATCTAAGTAGTGAATGCATTAAATTAGGCTCAAGGCCTCTTTTCCAACATACAAAAACTCTAGACAAAATGATACATAAGCATATGAAACAACAGATACAGAGAAGTTATCCTAGCTCCGTAACAACAACTGTATGTGTTATCGTTTCTACCTTTTGACCTGTTTTGCCTTCTCACTACGTGCCAACCTGGACTGTTGGTTCCTTCTCACGTACTCGACCTTCTCCCTTGCTCATCTATTTCCATCCATCGATTTTCCTTGCTCTTTTCCTGCTTGTCTATATTTTCTCCTTCCCGCTATTCCTTCATAACTCCCAATCTTCCGCAAGTTCCTTCCTTTTTCCCAACTGTTATTCCCACAGCTCTCCAATGGCCATTTCCACCTTTGTCACCATCCTTTTGACTCCTTGCCAAAACTTCTTAATTATTCCAAAAACAAAGGCCCCAATGCTACTAGTCCTGGTTTGTCTCGCTTATGTTAAAGTTTGACAACTTTTCTAGTTATGCTTGATTTGATTCTAGAAGAGGTAATCTCCTTTACCACTTCTTTAATCTAGGATGAAGTGTGTTCGCGAGCATAACCCAAGGAATGTCATGGGTGAAATAATGATTTTTTTCTCATATTATACCTACCAGGGCAACTTCTAACTTGCACTGGGTTATCTTCCTCAACTTACTTGCCCCTTGGCATTGCAGAGGAAGGAAATTTGGTTTAGTGTTTCACCAAAGAAAGCATGAGGATGCAATGCAACTATATGCAGAGTTTAGATATAGTTCCAATTGCAGGGGGGTTTGGAGGTCTGTAGAGTTGAGTGTGTGTTAGTTGTATATAGACCCACAAGAGAGACACTTGATGTGGTGGTTGGTGTTTAGTGGCCCAATGCTAGAAAAGGAATATCACTTTATGGTTCATTAGTGGGAGGAGAAGAAGTAGTGGGATAGAATGCCACGTCAGAGGGCTCAAGTAAGGAGGGGGGCAACATATTACTAGGATCAGGCCTTGAGGGGTCAATATTGCATGCAACAAAGAGTGGATCCATTTGTTGGATTATATAAAGAGCTTACTCCGCACCTAATTAGGGAAGAAATTTCCCAACATGAAGTTGTAGAACCCATGCATAGAGGCCCTTTATTTGACATAGAGATTTTAGTTGAATGGGTTGGTTGGATCAGGGGTACTGTGCAAATCATAAGATAATTTAGTTAGCGCATGCAAACTATTGACCTCTACTAGTAGATGAAATTGATTTTGGGACACACTTTGGTTGACAGGCAAGAGAATTGGGAGGATGTTAGGATTTTACTGGATCACGTCTTCAAGAATCTGGGCAGAATAGATCACAAGCTTGATAGGATTGAGAAATATGTCGGTAACCTTCAGTTTCCAAGAATAATTAAGGAGGGCTCCAAGGAACCTGTGCACATAGCCACCTCGGGATCCAATTCATTTGGATAGTTTTTATGATTATTTTATGTAGTGTTGGATATTAACGTACTTTTGTGTGATATCCTAGGAATGGTTTTGTATCTTTTTGTTTACAACTTTCGTGTCTTTTATTTGGTGGATGTTTTTCTGGCTATGGTCCACTTTGCGATATGAGAAACTGTTAAATTTATAAAAGTTTTTGATGTAATATCAATTTTCAAAAATAATAAAAATTTACCTTATTAAAAAGAATAATTAAAATAATTTTAAAAAAAGATATAATTAAGTGATTAAGAATTAGAGTTTACATTTATATAATATTAAATATTATTATATTGAATCATTAAATTTATAAAAATTACACAGTTCAAGTCCTTTAAAACTTTAATCTATTTATAAATAATAAAAAATTACATCACCAATTTCATAGAAAACAAAATAAAAAGAACTAACCACATTTCCCATATTTTTTCATATTCAAGGCAATCTATGTTAATGTTTATAAAAATATTTAAGTGGATCATTACTAAATAGAAAATAGTAGAGACAGAGTTTTTTTTTTTTTTGACAAATATTAACCACTATGCACTAAAGTTAATGATTAGATCAATGTTTTTTCATCTTGTTTATTGATTTATTTTTATCTCACTGAATGAATCATTGATTTGCATGTAAGTTAAACCCATGTTACAAAAATATTTAAATACATTAATAGATAAGATCAACCATGACAAGTGGGCGACAAACGTTTCATCTTGTTTATCGAATATCACTTTATTCTGATCAACCATGATGAGCAAAGTAAATCAATCATTGATTTGCATGTAAGTTAAACATGTAAGTTAAACCCAAGTTACACAAATATTTAAATACATTAATAGGTAAGATCACCCATGACGAGCGAAGTAAATCAATCATTAATTTGCATCTAAGTTAAGCCCAGGTTACAAAAATATTTAAATACATTAATAGGTAAGATCAGCCATGACGAACAAAGTGGGTCACAAAAGTTTCATCTTGTCTTCTTGTTTATTGAATATCACATTATAAAATTTCATCTTGTCATCTTGTTTATTGAATACCACTTTATTCTAATAACCATAAGCACCAGAGCACCAAAGCGAATCAATCATTAATTTGCATGTAAGTTAAACTCATGTTACAAAAATATTTAAATACATTAATAAGTATCAATCATTGATTTGCATCAATCATTAATTTGCATGTAAGTTACACAGAGGCTACAAAAATATTTAAATGCATAACGCTTTGTGCATTTAATGACCATTCAAATTAGGAACTTGCTGCACCAGCGTCCAACTTGTTATTTTGGTAGTCATCACACATAATTTAATAATTATCTTGTCATTATTTTATATATATACATATATAAAAACATAAACTTATCTACTCCACCCTATCTCAAACTTAGTAAAAAAAAAATAATAGTCAATTTATCTATATAATTTTAAATACTCCATATCTCATCATCTTGTTATTATATAGCTATAATTTTTTGTTTTATTTTTTTAATAAACTTAAATATTATAATAAATAGATTTTAAAACATCCTTAGTTTAGAGTAAGACTCATGCATGATTTTCATGAGTAAATCATCTTGGGTGTAAATTTCATTGACTTTTACAAAAATATTTAAATAAATCAGTAGGATAATATGCCGAAACAAAACAAGGAAAGCGGACAAGTGTGTGTTTGGATTTAATGGAAAACGGTGTGGGATATATACGGAATTTTCAATACGTAGGTGACAACATGTGGGATGTGAAAAGCCAATGATGGAAATTGAGACTCTCTTTCAAGAACGTCATATATATCTCAACCTCTGCATGCCACCTCCCAATCTGTGTAACACTTGTAGGAATACACGCTAGTCCGTACATCCGTCAATCGATTACAGCCAATAGAAAGGATTCAAACATCTGAGTTGTCCATTCAGGATTCCTATGAAGCGCGGGCTGCTCATAATTCATGAATCCCCATTACACTGGCTTCAATACGGTTCCTGATTCTCTCAAAAATCCAAAGTTGGGCCGCTCAGAAATCCTGATTTGAGCTGCTGGGCTATTTTTTAAAGTTTTTATGGTAGGTTTTTTGGTTTAATTTCTCTGAAATTTTACAGGAATTTATCGAAATCACAAGCTTGATGAGTAGTCTTGTGTAATCTAAGTGCCAAAGAAAATTTTCAAGGTACTGAATCTATATATACAGTTAAAAAACTAGTTTAAATAACACAAATCAAGATTTAACTTCAAATTTTTCCAGCCAATTTTGAAACTAGAAAATCTAAAAAATCACACTAAAAACAACTCCTTATCGACTGATTTCAAATCTACCATTGAAGAAGGGTAATCGTCATGAAGAAGACGGACCCTGTGAGAAGGTTCCTCAGTCCCAATGGTTCCGCTACAATTTCTCTGTCACTCGGGCACTTCTGATGTGTTCGGTCTGCTTCTGCTGCACGGGCATGTTCAACGCCCTCTCCGGATTGGGGGGAAGTGTTCAGGACAAGGCGTCCAAAGATGTCAACACTGCCTTGTATGAGACAATTTCGGTGTTCGACATTTTTGCTCGTGGGATTTCAAAAACATCCTCGGCCCTCACAGGAGCTGAAATCAACTAGTCTTGTAACGATTAGCTATGCGTTCTTGTTTATTCTCATTGGCTTGCCTATAGATAGCGATGAGACTGCTACTTCCATTGAACCCAAAGCAGGCTTCCAGGCCGAAGGGGAAGCAAGTATCAAGCTGAAGCGAAACAGTTCTGTACCCTGACAACATGTACAACGCTATGCATTGATGAGTTTCTCATTAAGAAACGTTACCTTTGCGTGGGATCCCTCGGGAAAGCTTTTACATCCTTGGAAAACCGTTTCTCTTGAGCTATAATATAGCAAATATATTTTCAAATTTTTTCAGATGAATTTCCCTTCGTAACTTAAACATCCTATACTTTTTCTTTCGGTAAGAAAAAAACTATATTATATTCATAAAAATTTAAGATAATACAACATCACATGGATATGATAATCTAATAGAGAACCCAGATATGGCCTGCCAGCCTATGATGAGAGATATCATGATCAGATAAAAAAAAAAAGACCCAGGTATGGCATGCAAGCCAATAATGGAAGATATCATCTTCAGATCACATAAGAGAAACAGATCCTTCACAAGATATAACTGTATATAATAGAGAATAGCAACGATGAGAAAACTTCGAAGTGTTGGGCAAAAAAAAGAAAAATATAAACAGGGTTCTTGATACATACCAAAGATGAAGAAAGTAGATAATATGACTATGTACCCAGAATGAAGTCCTATATATGGTGCCAAACGTCTCCCACCGATATGCTCACCTTCCATAATTCATTTGGTGAAGAAAGGCCCTTTTTTGAAAGAGCATCAGCCTCTTTGTTTTTAGCTCTATCAATATGGTGAATAGAATAGTCCTTTCGTGATTTCCTGATAGAGTCTCTTATGTTCAACCACCCCGAAAGATTGATATTTTTTATGGAGTGGACAGACTTTACATGATCAATTATAACCTTGGAGTCTCTGAAAATATGCAGTCCCTGGGTATTTAAAAGGTCACAAAATTTTAAGAGTCCTACTAAAGCCATTGCCTTTGCTTTGTTGTTCGTCCCTTTCCCACCATGCCAAAAGATGTTAATATGCTGGTCCTCCCATGGAATAATAAAGACCCCACATGCACAAAAGTCATTATATGCCACCCCATCAAAGTAAGCACGAGGAACATTTGTGGGATCCATGTTTTTTCCTTGAAGCTTACTAATACTTTGTTGAATACTGGGGGATTTGCGGGCGAAGAACTCAGATAAAATGGAATAAAAGACAGAGATATGACTTTCCTTGCTGTTATGAAAGAGAGCCATGTTCCTCCATTTCCATATAGTCCATATGGTTAGCAGCAGAATAGGCCTCTAGTTTGATTTCATGCTACTCCACTATTGAAAAGCATCCTTACTAGATGGAAAAGAAAAGCTATTAATTCCAAAATGGTCAGCAAGACTCTTCCAAATCCTCAGCGAATGGGGACAGTTAAGGAAAATGTGATAATTGTTTTCTTCATTTGATTTACATATAGGACAGATGGTTGGCCCACTCCAATTCCTTCTTTGAAGGTTGTCCCAAGTTAGATTCTTATTGTGGAAAACCAGCCAAGCAAAAATAATAATCTTGTTGGGACAACACGATTTCCAAAAGGTTATGGGGAAAATGATATCCGGAAGGTTAGAATTGTCTAGTTCAAGTTGGTTATAGATATCCTTTACAAAAACGGAAGACCTCCCCTTGTAACCCTTCCATATTAGTTTATCCTCCTCCTCTGATCTGAAAATACCCCTGTTTCTCATAGACCAAAAGCTCTGATTCTATTGGAGAGCTAGATCGTCATTGAGATTCAACATCACTGCCGATTTACATATAGGAAGAGATCCCATCCATCTATCAATGGCCTGGTCCAAATAGAATATCCATTTTTGCTGTAAGGCCCAAAGTAACTACTGAGATATGGATGTTTCCTCTTCTCCTCCTGCTATGGGATCAAGTCCTATAATGATATTCTTCCCCGATTGAAAGCTCCATGCCAGATTTTTAAGAAAAAAATGCTCAATTTTTCAAAAACTTATCCAAATGGCTGATCCATGAGGATATATAATTGTCCCTTGTCTATACCAGAAAAATAAATCTCTGCTCTCCATATATTTTGACTTGATGGTTTTGCTCCAGAGATTATCCCCAATGATAGCTTTCCATAATGATTTGTAGAGGAGAGCTATGTGGAACATATTTAGGTCCATGATACCCCAACCCCCCAATTTTTTTGGACGAGTCAATTTTGAGAGCTTTGTAAAGTGGAATCTTCTATATTCTTTGTTTCCCCCCCAAATGAAATTTGCAGTTAATCTATTCAGTTTATGGATAATATTAACAAGAATGAAATAGAGATGAGCCCAATAAACCATTATCTGAACCAGTACTGCTTGTGTTAATATAGCTTTCTCGGCCAAAGAAAGACATTTAAATTCCTAACCAGCTATTCTCTTGAAGTATCGGTCATGAATCCACATCTAATTAGGCGATGAGTATCCCATAGGTTTTAGATAAAAGCCCAGATATTTCAGGCCCTAATTAAGGGGTTTGGCTTTTATATTAAAGAGGTTGATCAGATATGCAACAAGCTCCGCATTAACATCCTCCAGATAAAAAGACGACTTGTCATCATTTATACAGAGCCCCGTGGCTTCCTGGAAATTTCCTAATATGTCATGCAAACAGGTCCATGAGGCACGACATAGATGTCATCAATAAACAAGTTGTGAGAAAAAGAAATATCTCCACTGATTACCAAAGGATGACATTTCTTTTCTCTTACAACCCTTTTAATGTGGAGACTGAGGAAGTCCATGACCAAAAGAAATAGAAGAGGGGACAGTGCAAAACCCTGCCACAAACCTCTGGCGGCAGGGAAGAAGGAGGATGGGATACCATTTAGAAGAACAACAAGTTAATATCAACAACACAATCCATTATCCAGTTTGAGCAATTTACATTTAAACCAATTTTGCAAAGGAGACAACTAAGGAAACCCCAATCAATGCAATCATATGCTTTCTTGAGATCTAATTTTAATAAAGCAGCTTCAGCTTTCCTAGTATGCATGGAGTGAATGCATTCTTGAGTAATAGCTACAACCTCTAGAATGTTCCTACCCTTAAGGAAACCATGCTGCTCAAGGGTCATATGGGAAGATAAAATATTTCGCATCCTTTCAACGATGAGTTTGGAGATAATATTATAGAGGGTATTACAAAGGGAGATGGGCTTGAAGTCCATGAAGGAGAGGGAGTGCTTCTTTCTAGGAATTAATGTGATAAAGGTGGAGGATATTAAGTGGTTTATTGAGCCTTTAGTTCTAGACTCCTCCACCATATTTAGAAGGTCAGACTTCAGAATATCAAAAAAGTGAATGAAAAAATCAATTGTCCATCCATCCGAACCTGGACTTTTGTCCTTTTGAAAGGATTTCATGATTGAAAAAAGTTCCTCCTCAGTGACCTTTGCATAAAGAAGATCATTCTGCTCCTCATCAAACATTAAAAGGTAGGGTTCAATGCCTCATAAAATGTCATTAATATCACTGCCCCCATTCCTGTTGTAAGCTTTCTGAAAATATTTTATAGCCTCCTTGGAAATGTGTTCCTATGACACCATCGAGATCCCCATCTCATTTTTTATCTCCCAGATTGAATTTAGCTCCCGCCTTCTGTTTGCATACCGATGAAAAAATTTAGTATTTTTATCACCCTCTTTAAGCCATGTGGCTCTGCTCTTCAATCTCCATGATGCCTCTTCAATTGCAAGAAGGCTATGCTTTTTTCTCTCAAGATTCTTGACATGAGCTCTCATATCTAGGGACACATTATTTGGAATAAGACATACAGATAATCTCTCAAGTTCTTCATTAATCTTCTTTAGAGCTTCCCTATTAGAGATCACCTTTCCCCACTGCCATCTTTTAGCACATAATCTAAGGGCCGATAAGCGATCCAAAAATGATTTGGAATGCCAAGGGCGATCATTAGGGGAAGAAGATTGCCAATTTTCCTGGATGAGATTATTGAACTACTTGTCCTCCAGCCAGACCCTATTGAATTTGAAAGGATAACCACTCCTGTGACCAACCAGATTCCATTGGATGGAGATACGTCTGTGATCAGAAATGTAGCTTGAAATAATCTTGACAAAGGGATTCCCCAAACGATCAATCAAGTAGTCGTGAATGAGGAAACGGTCAAGTATCTTTGCAAGATATGCTTCATTTGATCTCCCATTATCCCACGTAGGCCCCATTCTGATAGGACAAACATCGACAAAATTGTGCTGGAGGATAGCATCTCTGATCAAACCACCCACTAGGTCATTTTTCTTGCCCCTACCCCAAATCTTGTCATTGCTCAAAGTGCAATTTAAATCCCCCCTATCAATAGAGGATCAATGTCTAGAAACTCAAAGGACAGAAAGCATTCCCAGAAGGGAAGGCATTCTTTGAATGGGGCATAGATATTTAAGATGTGAAACGGCCCAGAAGAACCACTGATATAGGCAGGAAGGAGAATACCTGCAAAACAACTGAAAGCCATAGCTGAAATCCAAACCGGATCCCACAATACTACAAGCCCACTAGAGAGACTAGAAGCATTCATTACAGCCATGTGCCAAGTGGGGAACATGTCCTAAAATATGAAATGGAATCCTGGCACCCATGCATTATCTCTTGAATGAGTATGATCTTTGAGTTAGAGGATCTGAAAAGTTCCTTTAGAGCCAAAAATTTCGGATCCACTCCAAGACCCCTAATGTTCATTGAAATAATGTTAATCATTTGGTGAATTCCCCAAGCTTGCCTGCTCTAAGCAGCCCATTGTTTGCGAGATCGATGATAGGAATGTTGACTAGGGAGAGGCCAATTTTTCTTTTGGCTTTGTAATATGTGTTTATATAATAAAATGCATGTGAAGAAAGAATTAAATTTGCTAACTACTATATTAACTATCTTCATAAAAAACTTAAACTTGAAATAAGCTTAAGTATATATCACTAAATCTAGGTGTTTATATTTAACTTGTTGCCATATCTGGTTCTTCATCTTGTCGTGAGGATGAACCACACTTGTTGGTTCGAAACGCATTGACCAATAAATTTTGATGTGATTATCACCGAAAACATGTCTCAAAAACTTGATATGGATCACATAAGCCATAATTCAATAAAAAAATCCTCTATTGAATTTTAATATGAAACAATACTCTTTACTCAAATAAATATATTTAGTAAGTACTAACGTTAAAAAATATTTCTTTCAATCATAAATCTTATGCAAAACTCTTTTAGCGTACGTAATATATATTATATATATATATATATATATATTCTTCAAATTATTAAATTAAATCAATTCTCTCCTTCCAAAAATACAATTTGGCCTCTTCCTCAGGCATAGAGACTATAAGCATATGTTATGTTGGATTTGTGTGGTCTGTATTTGAGAGGTGTCAACTAATGCTAACATTAGTTTAGTGTTTGAAATGCTATGAATTCCTACGTTATAACATAACATAGGAAAGTTGAGCTAAAGTCATTTAACATGGTTGAGGTTTACAGGTGTTGAATGCAAGTTGTTGCGGTGTCGAAAATAGCATGATCATATGTTTTGTTGTGTTTCAACTACACAGCCAAGGGAAAGGTAAGAAACATCGAAACCAATCACATAACTAGTTGTTTAAGTAGTACATTCGATGAATTTGAGAGCTACTGAAATCAGGCTTTGCTTCGAGAGAGAAAACAAACCTTGATGTCCATGCATGTGGAAAGAACGAGCTTCGAGTGGAAAGATTCAAGTGGAAAGAATGATATGTGCATGGAAAGAACAAGTCGCTCGAAAGATACAAGTGGAAAGAAATAGCTACGAGTGGAAAGAACAAGTCACTCTGTTGTGGGAGAGCAAACAAACCCTACTAGTGGAAAGACCGAGCCTAAATGAAACCGATAAGAATTACTGGACACAATATTTCAAAGCAAGTTCAAATAATTGTTTTAATAATGCCTCTTGTTCTGCACATAATAAGAATAAGAATATTAAGAGAAAAAATGCACCTTTTTCACCCTTCTCTGCCAATTCGATTTGCAAGTGCACCTTGTTGAAGCTCCTTGTAACCTTACTCCTGTTGTGTTAAAGCGCTACACCACTTCATTTACATATAATATAAAAACTACATGTATTGTATTGAAAAGTATGATAAAAATCATTGAATGGGTCTCATCTGTATTGTATATTATGAAATCCATTACATATATGTGTCCTTTTGTTCATACCTTATTCCAAGGGTCCTCGGTATAATACAGGTACCAATATGAGAAATTAAGGATGATACAAGCGTAATGCCACAACTTGAATAATCATATTCAAAGTCGAGCCAACATCCTCTGCTGTCGCTATGCCAATTCGGGCATTTCAAGGTGTGGTGCTTATGGGTTGAGATATTCCCTTGAATATGCTAATGTTATAGATGTTTCACCCTTATTATTGTGGTGCTTCTTAACCTCCTATTGTGGGTGCTACTAATGATTCTTTTGGGGGTTCTACTAGATTTATTTCTACTAGCAGAGTTGGTGGATCGACTACTTAATTGATTGATCAAATTCTTGTACCCTTTCTTCAATTGACTCACTGCTCAATCAAGTTTTTCTCAGAAGCTAGAAGCTAGAAAGAAAATTACAAGAGTCTTGTCCTTGCCAAGAAATAATCCTTTGAACTCATGCTTGCTTATTATTGTGTTGGAAATTAGCCCAATTCTTGCAAACCTTCTTGAGTCATTTTCTGCATCTCTTTGCTCCTTTTCTTAACTCTCCTAATGTGCATGTAAAATGTACTCAAAGTTTTGAACTATCAAACAAACAATCTCTAATCCTTGCCTTCTCCAAATGGAAAGGTATATCATTAATTGGTTGTGGATGTTTGGTTTGTACAAGCTTTGTAAATTGGAGAGAAGCTTGACTTGGTGGTCATCTTCACCAAAAACAATTCATGGCAAGTTGGTATGAAAAGTAGCCCAATTATAACCATGATCATGTCCCTCGAGTACATACTTCACAAAAACAACACAACTTCCAAAAATATTTGTATTCATATGTGCAAACCTCGAAATATCATCAGTTGGAGACATTTTTTTCCTAAGGCCACCTATGTCCCATACACGAACAATTTCATCCGACGATGCTAAAACAACTAGATCTTCCTTAGGATGAAAGGAAGCAGACATCACATAGTGATTGTGGCTGTGAAGGACAAAGATGCAAACTCGTGATTGCAAGTTCCAGAGACTTATTGTTTCATCATTACTTGCACTAACCATTCAAGGATACTCACTGTGATAATGAATTATCTGAATGTAGTCAAGGTGCCCAACAAATGTAAAGAGACACTGGCAGATCTTGTAGTTCCAGACCTTAATCTTGTAATCATCACGTTCATTGACTGAGACTATATCTATTGGTGGATGATCATAAAATACTTTGAAACCATACACCTCATTGAACATGCATGATAGATGTTATGGTAGGTTGGACAAGTGGCGATGAGAAATTTATTTAATGTTTAGTTAAATTAAATAATATAAAATTATCAATTAATTATTTTTTAAGACTGAACATGGAGCACCATGCATGTACTACATGTGGAGCATTGCACATGTATTACAAGTGATAATTCAAGGAAATATATGTACCATTGACTGATATTTTCGTTTCTCACGTAGTCATTGTCGACAAACTCTGAGCAGATTTGTGAAAGGCCATGGAATAGGGTGAATCATAATGGAATCCAAGCTTCCGAACATGAAGGAGGTCTTTTACCTTCGTATAGATATCGTCATGGTATATTCTGAACATAAGGATTTACTGTTGAATAAGTACGTGGTGAGAAATTCTGGTTTCAAGTATACCATATTTCTTATAATGTGTCAGATGAATTTGTGTGCACTATTGAGTTACATTGGAATCACATGGTTAAAGTTGGCATTGATGCAGACCATCCGATCATAGTGCCAACTTGCTTAAATGAAAAATCTTTGTTGAAATATAAAAGGTTCACTTTGTGACCTCTCTAGAATCACTAGTTCGAGGGCTTTCTCCTCTAAAAAGTAACCTGGGGCTTCAGGGGAGTGCATCTAGATTTGGGGGCTCTCTTGTCTATGGATGGATTTCCTTTTTTAGGTTAACTTTGGACCGTTATTGCAGATGAACCTCCTGAAATTGTTGGATTGAATTTCAAGTGATTAGTGTCAGGTAGAAGTCGACATAAAACCACTTTGTTTCTCTCATCTCTCCATGTGTTATCCCTACTCTATTCAATGTTCTATTTGACCTCTCACATATATAACTAGATTTATAGTGTTTCCAATCCTTTGGCATGCATGCACCCAATCCAGTTCTCAATCATGTTACGATTCTCTGATGCTCTGGTGTTCTTGACTTAATCCCACTCTGTTGTTTATTCTTTGCACGCATAATCTGACTCTATTTATTTTAGAAATATTTTAGTCTATTAAATATGATTTGTTCTACATTAACAAATATTATCCATTGCAACATACTATGAGGTTATTCCAACAACAGTTTTGATTGCCATGTTTTATTCTCCATAAATTTGGATGCCTTTCAACTTTTCTTGAAACTTGTGCTCTCATCCCTGGTCCCCTAAAATCAGTGCCACATAGCTTTACTTTAAATAAGTAATGAAATATTATGACTATAAGGGTGATAACGATCTCATAGATCACTTCTATGGACTTGATTTCTTTGACCAAGGCATTGCATTTGCTAATGTTAGGAGTTTTTGCGGATTGCATCGACAAGCAATATAACCATTGGATAATTTGTTGGTGTTCCATATTGTTTCTACAATGGGAATTATTTTCTACAGTGGAAATTATTTGCCAGGGCGTTGAGTTTATGTAATCAACCATACTGTATTAATTTATATGTTGATACAATTTATACTTTTTCTTTGAATGGATATCATAAAAATTCAAAGTTAATCCAATGTTTGTGTGGAAACTAATTACTCAATGTTTAGTTTGACTTGGGATAACATGCTAAATTTCGGGTTCACCACGTTCGTGTTAGGTTCTAGCATGTGTAGTCCCTTTCAGAGGTTTAGATGCATCTGAACCTGTGAAGTACAAGAATGTGTTTTGTGTTTCCTCTAGTCCTTGGGCTACTGTTTGGAGATTTTATTTACAGTTAATGTGTCAAGGATGGTTTATTAAGTGTCCAGGTGGATTTAACTTGTTTTTTTTTGTAGCTTTTGATGGAATATTTAGTTTTAAGGAGAAATTAGAGACACAACTCAAAGGACATGAGACAAAGATATTATATTGAGTACCAAATTTTCTATAAGGAACTATTTACACAAAATCAAGAGGATTCTCCCTCGACTATATGTACTTTCTTCCAATAACCTATTATGTAATAATTTTAGAGTTTCTTCTTATCTAATAATGTTGGTGGATTGTTAAGGAAAATTCAGCAAGGAAAATATTTCTTTGAAAGGCTTTTTGTATATGTTATGGGTGAATTTTGTTTAAATTCTACATAATTCATTTTGTGTTGAACAATTACATAATGAATTATGTTGGACACCTAATCCTCTATCGGTTAGTGTGGAAAAGGAATAGATTAAGGAAATCCAAGAGACCTTGGGATGTGGAACCCAACGATCACACCATGTACTATAAATGTATATAATTTGTTAATAAAAAATGTACTCTCATGTTTTATCTTTCATACTCCTTCTACCATGTGTGTGTTTAACATGGTGTGAGAGTTGCGGGTGATCTCCTACCCTGGTCCAGTATAAGCCACTTGTTTATGTGAGCTTGTTGTTTTGTAGCCTTCCTTACATGTCAGTCCTGCAGTCAGATTTTGGGAGGAAGCTGAAACTCACCCAGGCATCGCTGAACATAAATTCAAGTTAAAGAGCAGAAATAAATTAATATTTTGGGTCAGAAGTGGCTGTTAGCAGTGGCAAGACAGAGAATGCCTGAAGGTTGAACAGTTTGTGGGTTCAATGAAACAGAGGTAATCAGTAAATCAGTTTACCTTTAGAGTTTTGAACATGCTAGGAGCTCAATATACTTTTTTGAGTCGCAGAACTTGAATGGTAAAAATTGTGCCTCATGTACTTTACTAACGGAAAGCATTATTACATTTAAAAAACAATTATGGGGATTCTAGAGATTCGTGAGGGGAACCCAACAAAATTCATTTGTGTTGGAATAAGTGCATTGAGTCCAAATCTAGAGATTTGCCAAAACTACTAGGAAACAATTTGAAGCTCACACATTTCCACATGTCAAGTTTTTGCAAAGAATAGTGCAGTGGTTCACAATCTGTATGCAACCGCCTTAGATTACAACAATGATCTAATTTCAATATTCTTAAATTTCTAATCTGTGAAATGCATCCTGTTAATTGCTTCATAGTTGTGCAATGTGACAGAGTTAGTTCTTTCAAATTCTCTATTAAATAGTCACCCCACTCTTCTGGCAGTTTTTCCAAAATTTGAAAATTAATCATCTCAGGACTTGCAAAACTCAAAGCTGCTGAATATCATAGAGAGAGATTTGATGGACAGAATAGAGGACCCTTTCCATCTTTGCAACGATCTATTGAAAGGCACCCTGAGCGGAATCTGGAACGCCGCGATAAGTGTTAGAGCTGGCCGGAATGGTGGGAATAAAACGGTATTAGACACCAGAGTAGAGATAGACATTGGCATCAATTTCCCATTTCAATAACCTGCCTCCGGGATGATGATCACACCTGCAACAGGCGTATAAAAATTGTACATAAGAAGATTCATAGCTGTATATTTCCAGTTCACCAATGTGCTCTCGGGCTGCCCAGAGGTACCAAAACCATCGATTATCCTATCACTTTCTTTGGCAATGCTCTACTCTGGTTGTGATTTGGCATCATGCAAGTAGTGGTACTTCTCCCTCTTCTTGTTCATTTTATCAATAATCTTTGAAAAATTCTCATTATCCTCACGAGTGTGGCGCTTCAAAAATGCATCCAGAGACATGGGGGTGTCGTCGGGTAACTCATTGTCTGAATCACCAATCGAGTCCAGGCTCAAAGGATGTTGACTAGGATACCTCATCAATCTCGCTGACGACGATGCCAGAGAAGGGGCAACAAGAGATGCAGGAGTTCCAAAGGGATCCACAACCGATGATGCTAGTGTGACAAGGGCTCGATTCTGGCTGACCATTGCTAGCCTCCTTTCAATAACCTTCAATTGGGCATCACGGATCTGTAATGGATCTCCGTTGCAGATAGCTTCAAGCCAATCCAGGAGATCATGAAGCTTAGGAAAATCGAAAAAAAAAATTCCCTTTCAATGATTTTTTTCAAGAGCTGCAACGTATGTGCCTTCATCTAATACAATTTCAGTATTTTTCCTCTGCTTGGGAGCCGGAGGCCCCATGAGCAAAGCCTTTTTTCCATCATCGGAGGATTTATTAAGACTTGAGGGTGAGGGAGGTCCTCTTTGACAATTTATCTGCAAAGACGAGCTTGAAGGCATCTTTTGAGTAGGATATATAATTATATTTTTTTCTGTTCTTTTGATACGAATTTAAAGAGCGGCAATTTTGAGAAACTAAGATGATCAAATTGTTTGTGTTTACATCGGTGTTAGTTTTAATAGTGTGATTTGACGGTTTGGTTTTTTATAGACATCGCCTCATCGGTACATATTTTAACAATCTACATACTTATATCAAAGCCATTCTATTAATGAATTGGTGTTTACTATATGCACCATTGAGAAGTTACAAACAAAAAAAAAACCTCATTTCATAAGTTTGAGCAGTTAAGAAAATGGTTAGAATTACTGAGTTATTAGAATTGCTAAATACTTTAATCCACTCCAATGTTCATGATACAATTGAAATTCACAAAATCACTCTCACAGATATTCAAATATGCCTACAAGATGCGCATGAAAAGATTGAATTTTTTCAGTTAGAATCTCAGCTTTAGCAAGAAGAATTAAAACAGAGGAGTCATCATTCTGAACCTATTTCTATTTAGAACAATGAAACAGACTCTCATCAGAAGCAAGTCAATATTGTTGAAGTTGATTCAGATCTAGTGCCCAATGAAGCAGCAGAGTTACATGCAAATGCAGAAATTCAACTTGCACTTCCCAAGCCCATCATCAGACCTTGGGAAGAGCTTGTCCACAACAAGCACATAACTGGTCTTGGATATGACAAGGCCATGTCCTTTCATATTCCAGACTACTCCAAACCAATCCAATTTCAAAGTGCTGGATTTCTTCAGGACGATTCATCTTCACCTGCTCCTCATGACAGTTCACCTTCAGCTGTTTTAGGTTTTGGTTCTCTTCCACAGCAGCTACAACAGATTGTGAAATGCCAACACTGTAACCGAGTTGGCCATCTGAAAGATCATTTTTTTGATCTTCATCCATGTAGCACTACCATAAAACCAATCATTCTTCAAACAGATGCTTCAGAAACAAACCTCCTGCAAGAACAAAGATTCATCTCAGATGGATTGCTTCTTGGCAATGGGCATAAACAGCCAAGAAGATATTTCAGTCATTTGTACGAACTTGTCCTAGAGTATTGAAGAATCTTGTAGTTGATTTTTCTCCATCATCTCACCTTGTATCTGACAGGGGAGGAAATGATGGTCATCTACAAGCTTCAAAGCCACATCAAGCGAGCCTAAGCCACAACCTACAATACCAGATTCAGAGTTGTAGACAGAGACAAAGATGCCCCTGAGCATGCCTTCAGTTGGTAATTTGGGACACTTCCTCTAGCAGAAGACTTCAGCTTCTTACCGGTTTCGGAAGAGTTCCGGAAATAGAATTAGGGACACTTCCTCTAGCAAAAGACTTCAGCTTCTTACCAGTTTTGGAAGAGTTCTAGGAATTGCATTAAGCATTCCAGTGTTGGTGGTCATCCTTAAACCATCACAGGTTGAGACCTCCCTTTCAGGTTGAGATTCTCCCTTTTATGCGGGGTGAGACCTCCCTTTCATGGTTGAAGGTTTCCCTCTTCAAAACATCATGAGCACTTCCTCTAGGAGAAGACTTGAGATTCATGCCAGACTTGGAAGAGTTCTAGGAACTGCACTAAGCGTTCCAGTGTAGGTGGTCATCCTTAAACCACCACCATTTATACCAACATTTCAGAGAGCACATTCAACCTAGTGCTGCCATGCATTTTTGCACATTTTGTATTACAACTCTCTTCTTAGACTCATACATAACCCTTTGGATTAAGGGGGGGAATGTTGGACACCTAATCCTC